>JAYJMB010011195.1:0-48584 GCA_036873735.1 Pouteria campechiana
CTGACCCCAACTTCTTTCCTAAAACCTACACTAGAAAGCCAAAACCTACCACTAATAAGCCCAAAACTACTGCTTTCTTAACTTCACATCTTCCTCTTTCTGGCTACACTTGTTCTTTCATGTGGTGTGATTATTTTTTTTCTTTTGTGATGTATTTATCTGTGATGTATCTCTCTATGATAAATCAATCAATTATTGTATGAAAATTCAATTGTAATTATAAATGCAATTTCCCTTTTATTCACCTTCTAGTTATATTTTTTGATATGATTAAAGGGGGGGGGGAAATGAGAGAAAACTCAAAACAACTAAGTGTATCCATTCAAGGGAGAGCCCTACAATTCAAGGATGTATCCATTCAGGTGGATCCCTCCCAATCGGGGGGAGCTCCACTAAGCAATTATAAGCACACAGAAGTACATTGCATATTTTGCATATTTTTATGAAAGGTTTATCACTCAAATATTTTATAATCATCAAAAAGGTAGAGAATGTTAAGTCTAACTCCTCTACTAAGCTTGATTTTGATGATAAATGTAATCAAATAACTAAGTGTTAATGATAAACAAATAAATGAGTGAAGAATTAAGGTACTAACAGGTTACTTTCTAAGTGATGAGGCATTTGTATAACAAAACAAATTAAGGAGAATAATTATGAGCAATGAATAATCTTAATTGTAAGCTTATCAAATTAACCCTTCAAAAGAAGATAATTTAAAAGAAATGCTCAAGTAAAAATCTCTTAGAAGCACTTCAGAAGTATTTAGAAGTGATTCAGAAGCATGTCAAAATTTCTTTAGAGATAAGTCGTGAAGCTCAGAAGTTCAAACATATTCAAGAACTACTTCGGAACATCTTTAGAAGCATGGTAGAACCTCTTCAGTGACAAAGCATGAACTAAAGAATTAACTTTAAAATAGTTTTATACTTTAGAACTATTCAGAAATATTTCACAAGTCTCTAGAAACTTTCAGAAGTAAAAATGTTCTACTTCAAAGGAAGTTTCTGTAATCAAAAGTTTGTCAAAAGAACTTCAGAAATGCTATCAAGTCTCAGAGATGACTCAGAAGATCAATACTATTAATGCAAAATAAGTTCAGAAGAAATTTCTGACTCAAAAAATTTTCAGAAGATTTTCAAAAGTTATACCAAAGACCGTTTGAAGTAACTTCAAAGAGCAAGAAGAATATCAAAGGCTGAATTCAAGCTTTAAAATATAAGCTTAGAAGAAATACATATATATATATATATACACACACACAAACTTGTCAGAAGAAACTCAGAATGTCAACACTTACACTCCGAAGTTCCTCAGAAGCAACTTAGAAGCTTCTTAGAGGTGTCTTCAAAAAGACAAGACTTAAGAAGCATATAAGAAACAAAAATTTAAACTTTAGAAATACTTTAGAAGATTCTCAGAAGCTAAAATGTGACCGTTGATAGGAAGACTTACCTCAAAAGTTTAGAAGAGGTGCATCAGAAACTCTGATGAAAAGTGCATCCAACGGTAACTTACAAATTGTCAACATTAGGATTTTTGAAGACTTATCTTAGAAATTATGAAGCTAGACAACATGCAAAAAGTCATACCAAACCTACCAAATGCTTGAAAAATTACAAAAGATTGCAATGACTATAATCTTCTTCATAGACTATAAAAGGATGATTAAAGCAACGCATTAAACTATTGAACACACTATTTTAAATAGCTTGATTTTGATGATGAACATTCTTAATCAAGTATGTTTTGATGATGAACAAAGACATAAGTGAAATATTAAGGTACTAACAATTTATTTTCAACCATATTATGGAAATATTATCTAATAAACAACTTGAGAATAATCTTTATGATGATCAAAGGAAGAAACCAAGTAAATGCTCATAAAAAATAATTATATAAATTATATATATACTTAAAACAAGAAAACAAAAATCTTAAAGTCCTCAAAGACACTTTGGAGTCAAAATTCATCCCTTCGGAGTATGAAGTCTCACTTCAAATTCATCATAGACATACTTTGGACTCAAAATGAACACCTTCGGAGTTAATCAGACATGCTTCGAAGTCAATAGGAAAGTTTCAGATTCATCATGGTACAATTTAGAATCAACAAGACATACTTCAGAGTTTTCAAGCATACTTCGGAGCTCATCTGACAATCTTCAGAGCCATAAAGACACACTTTGGAGTTAACTAGATATACTTCAGAGTCATGAAGACATGCTTTGGAGCCATAGAGTTATACTTCAAAATTAACTAGACATGCTTCGGAATTATGGAGACATACTTCAGAGTTAATCAGACACATTTCGGAGTTCACTAGGCCTACTTCGGTATTATGGAGATACACTTCAGAGTTAATCAGAAATGCTACGGAGACATCAAGATACACTTCAAAGTCAATAAATATGCATCGGAGTCAGCAAGCAAACTTCAGAGTCGTCAAACCTTACTTTGGAAGTCATCCTTTCTAAAGCATCAAAGGTTCAGAGAATTCAAACTCTCCTCTGCAAAGAACTCTTACAAATAAAAAATTTTACCACCATTTTGGAGAATCTAAAGAAAACAATTCAAAGCATCTGAAAATATTTAAAGGCAATATCTATTCACATGCCACTTCGAAGGAACCAAAGAAGCTGCTTCAGAGTATTTGATACTCATATGAACACTAATAAAAGTTAGCGACAAAGTAGCAGACCAATACTGGATTGTTGCAAAGTCAGACATCAAACAAAATATAAGGTGAAGAAAAACATTTTTGAACATCTGAAAGTGAGCAACAGTCAGCAATAGAAAAATTCTCTTAGGCTATAAAAGGTGCATTCAAATGCAATAGAAAATATATCGAATACATTGAAAATACAAAGAGTTAAAGTTTTGAGCATTCAAAATCTTCCTTCAAAGTTTAATTCCAATGGCAATAACTCTATCAAAACTTTGAAAGTCCAAATCGCTTCTCAATTAAAGTGTTTTTTTCTCTTATTCTTATTGCTTACTCATTTACTTAAAGTTCTGAGTTTATGTACAAGTCTGCCTAAGTAAAAGGCATTAATCTGTACACTTCATTTTAATATTTGGTAACATAAGCAAAGTGCTTAGTGTTTATGTATTGAGATAAGCAAGTAGAAAACTTGCTGAAAGGATAAAAGTTTGTTGGTGAGCTTTGAAAACCAATAAGTTGTAAAATGGTTAGGCTAGAAAACCAGTAAGTTGGTTGGTGAGCTTGTAGGAAAAATAATATGTATTTGATCAGGTTGATCAAGGTGTTAGTGGAACCTGAGATCAATAGAAGAAATTCACTCAGAGAAGTGGAATAGAAACTTAGGAAGGGCTGAACTACTATAAAAGTATTATGCTACGTGTTGTGCAATTTATTTTATTTGTTTATTTAGCCCTTTGATCTTTTATTTTGGCCAAAAGTTTTAAAAACTCAATTCACCCCGCCTCTCGAACTACCATTGTGTAAGGGACCAACAAGTGGTATCAGAGCAGGCTTCACTAGTTAAATTCTGATTACCACTATATTACCTTATGAAGAGATTCAAATGGCTAGTATGTTCCATAATACATTTGCTGAAGGATAATCCACTTCCAGACCCCCTTTATTTGATGGAACCAATTATGGGTATTGGAAAATGAGAATGCAAAATCTCTCAACTGTCATAGATTACTAGTTGTGGCTTGTAGTAAAAAAATCAAAAGAATGTCACTAATACTGAAGACAAATACACACCAGAAGATATTCAAGCAGTAGAACATGATGCTAAAGGAAAGAACTGCCTCTACTGTGCACTAGCTTCTTCTTCAGCTAAGAAAATCTAGGATAAATTTAAGGTAGCACATGAAGGTACAGATCAAGTAAAAGAAATTAAAATAAATCTTCTAATATAGGAATATGAAGCATTCTCTATTAAGAAATAAGAAAACTTTTCTCAAATGTTTGGAAGATTTCAGAAAATCACCAACAAGTTAAACAACTTAGGAGAAAAATATGAAAATCCCAAGCTAGTAAAGAACATCTTGAGATCTCTGCCTAGACACTAGATGCCTAAAGTGACTGCTATATTGGAAATAAAAGATCCAACAAAGGTGATAGTAGAAGAACCCATTAGATCATTCATGACCCATGAAGTCTTAATGAAACAAAAAGCACCAAATGAAGTCAAAGGCAAGAAAATAATAGCTTTTCAAGTAGAATCAGAAAATGAAGAATTTTCAGATGATGCCTCAACTAGTGAAGATGATGAGGATATGGCAATGATAACCAAAAGGTTCAAAGACATGCTTAAGAAGAAAAAATGTGGAAACAATTCCAAGAACTTCAAAAGTAAAGATAAGAAAAAAGAATTTCCAATCTGTTAAAATTGTAGCAAGCTTAGGCTTATGAAATTTGACTGCTTAGAACTAGATAAAAAGCAAGGAGACAAGAAGAAAAGGTATAACTCTTACTTTAACAAAAAGAAAAGAAAGCTATGGCTATATGGGAAATGCTAAAAAACATGATGCAAGAAAGCTCGAGTGAAGAATAAGAAGAAAATGAAGCTCAATTCACCTCACTCAACTCCAAAGAAAAAGATCAAGAAGAACATCATACAGGAATAAGCTTTATGGCCATCCACAATGATGAAGTAAATTCAAAACTAAAAATTTTTGATATTGAAGAATGACTAGATGAACTATATTCAGATTTCAAAACATTAAAAGCTAAACACAAGGAAACTAAAAGAGAACTTGAAAGAACAATTAATGAATACTCCAAATTAAGACAAGAAAATACATTGTTCAAAATTGATCAAAATATAAATATAGAACTTAAGTAAATTGAATTAGAAAATCATGCTCTTAAAAGAACCTTAACTACTACCTTATTTAAACTTAAAAAAAAAGAAGGAAGACGTAGGAAACCAAAGAAAGAAAAATCACAAAAGAAAATAAGAACCCAAACAGAATATGATTTCAATTCCTAAAATAGTTGCTAAAGTTGTAAATGCAACTATATATCCAGAAAATAGATTAGTAGCATCTAAAAAATAATGGGTGCCAAAATATTCTACTACTAAACCACATGGACCCATTTTTAAATGGGTACCAAAAGTTATAGCTTAATTTTATTACTGCAAGTGTGTTTGAGAGCCACAAAGAATAGCAAGTGGTACATTGATATTAGTTGCTCAAGATACATGACAGGAGAAAGGGAACTGTTCATAGAACTAAAAGCTGAAAATGGAGGAACAATTACCTTTGGGGATAATGGAAAAGGTAGAGTGGTTGAAATTGATAAAATTGGCCAACCTCCCTCTATTATAATTTCAAATATTTTACTAGTAGAAGGATTAAAATACAATCTTTAAGTGTAAGTTAATTTTGTGACATTGGTTACAAAGTTGTGTTTGAATCTCATACTTGTTCAATATTAAATAGTTTAAATTTAGTTGTAGTACTTGGAAAAAGGCATGAAAATGTATATTTGGTATATTTAAATAATATCCAAGTTAAACGTCTTGTTGTAAATGACAATAAATCCATATTGTGGCATATAAGGCTAAGACATACCAACAAAAGTCTGACTGAAATATTATATAATAAAGATCTAGTTGTTAGCTCACCGAAACTTAAATTTGATTATAAGTTGTGTGATGCTTGCATGAAAGGTAAGCAAGTAAAAAAATCTTTCAAATCAAATAAAGAAGTATACACAACAAAACCCCTTTAGTTGCTACATATGGATTTACTTAGACCAATAAGAACAAGAAGTTTTGGAGGGAAACATTATGCGCATGTTATTATAGATGACTTAGTAGATTTACCTAGGTAATATTTCTAACATCCAAAGATTAAGCTTTTTCATTCATTGAAATATTTTCCAAACATCTATAGAATGAATAAAGCTCTCATAAGTTGCCATAAGGAGTGATCATGGTGGAGAGTTTGAAAATCATAGATATACTAGTTTTTGTGAAAATAATGGAATTTTTCAAAGTTTCTTTGCACCAAGAACACCCCAACAAAATGGAGTAGATGAAAGGAAAAACAGATCCCTACAAGAGATGGCAAGGACAATGTTGAATGAATACAATCACCCATAGTATCTTTGGGCTAAAGCAATGAACATAACATGTTATATTATTAATAAATTCGTTACTAGATCCATACTCAACAAAAATTCATTTGAATTCTACTATGGCAAGAAACCAAATATTTCATATTTTTATACTTTTGGTTGTAAGTGCATTATTCTTAATAATGATGAAGAAAACCATGGTAAATTTGAAAATAAATATGATGAAGGTATTCTCCTTGGTTATTCCATTGTTAGTAAGGCATTTAGAGTCTACAACCTAAAACATAAGACTGTAGAGGAATCCGGTCATGTAAAATTTGATAAAAGTACTAATTCCTCTAGGAGGATAAGTGATTTTGATTATAAGATAGGAGAACTAACAACATCAATGGAGAAAATGAAAATACAAGATAAAGAAAGAGAACATCTCCAATTAGAAATACAGATAGATGAAGAAGAAACAGATGATAGACCATCCATCAGTGAGGTAAAAATGAAGATAACAATACTTTTCCTAAACATTGGAGGTTCATGCATAATCACCTTGAAAGTCAGATAAATAGTGATGTATATGATAAAGTCAGAATTAGATCTTCTTATCACCAAATATGTGACAATTTTGCTTTTATTTCTCAATTAGAACCAACTTGCATAGAATAGGCTTTAGAAGATGAAAATTGAATTTTAGCCATGCAAGAAGAATTAGACCAATTCAAAAGAAATAATGTGTGGACTATTATTCCAAGACCAAATCATCAATCTGCCATAGGAACTAAATGGGTCTTTATGAACAAATTAGATGAATCTGGAATTGTAGTAAGAAATAAAGCAAGATTAGTAGCAAAAGGTTACTGTTAGGAGGAAGGTATTGATTTTGAAGAATCATATGCTCCTGTTGCAAGAATTGAAACTATTAGAATGCTTCTTGCATTTGCATCTTATATAAACTTCAAGTTATATCAGATGGATATAAAGAGTGCATTCTTAAATGAATTTATTAATGAAGAGGTTTATGTAGAACAACCACCTAGGTTTGAAGATCCTTATAACCCAAACCATGTATTCCAACTTAAGAAAGCCCTCTATGGTTTAAAACAGGCTCCCAAAGCCTAATATGAAAGGTTAAGCAAATTTCTCATTGAGAAAGGTTTTTCAAGAGGGAAAGTTGATACTATACTCTTCATTAAGCATGCAACGAAAGATATTCTTATATTCAAGTTTATATTGATGGCAAAGTATTTGGTGCAACTAATGAAAATCTTTGCAAATAATTTTCCAAGATAATGCAAGGTGAATTTAAAATGAGCTTGATGGGTGAACTTAACTTCTTCTTGGGACTGCAAATTAAGCAAACAAAAGAAGGAATTTTCATTCACCAAGTCAAATACACAAAAGAACTACTAAAGAAGTTCAACATTGAAGATGGAAAAAGGTACGGAACACCAATGAGTACATCAATAAAAATGGACAAAGATGAAAAAGGTAAAACTGTTTGGCAGAAACTTTATAGAAGCATGACAGGATCTCTGCTATATTTAACTGCTAGTAGACTTGATATAATGTTTAGTGTATGCATGTGTGCTAAATTTCAATCAGATCCAAAGAATGACATCTTGTTGCTATAAAAGAATATTTAGATATCTTTTAGATAAACCAAATCTTGGATTATGGTATCTAAAAGGTTCAGATTTTAATTTAATAGGTTACTCAGATGCAGACTTTGTTGCATATAAAGTAGATTGAAAGAGTACCTCAGGATCATGAAAATTTCTAGGAAGCATGATTATATCATGATTCTCTAAGAAATAAACATTAGTTTCATTATCAACTGCTAAGGCTGAATATGTAACAATAGGCAATTGAGGATTAAGCTTTAACCTTCAAGAAACTATTTGCGACTCAAAGGCCAACGGCTTAACCTTCTTCATATTCAGCTTTCAACTTCATAATCTTCACTCAAGGCCTTCTTCTATAATACAAAGGGAAGATCTTCTGCAACTAAGAGAGCTAATCAAAGGCAACATAAGGCTTCCCCCATGCTCATATTGAAACACTAGTAAAAGAGTAGTTTTCTTTACTTTTCATTTGCCTATTCATTGAGTTTGTATCAAAGACAAATCTTAAGAAGAAAAATTTGATTATTTGAGTGAGTCTCATAGTAACTTTGTTGGGAACTATATTCATGCCCCCTGGAGTTGGAATCTAGAACAGTGCAAAGGCACTAGTTATTACGCCCCCTTAAGCTGAAATCAAAAAGAGCATCTTAATTGTTGTAGTGTATCTCATAATCTATTGTCAAGTTGTTTATGCCCCCTAGAGCTAGAATCTAGAAGAATGCTAAGTGCATTAGTTTGTATTCCGTTATAGTGAAATAGTGGAAACCAAGGCACAAAGGGTATACTCTTGGAAGAGTTGGGTAGGGAGGTTGTCTTGAACCACTATACATCACATCTCTTATTTGTAATTGATTTAATTGCTTGCACTTTACTTTACACCATTAATTCATAGTGAATCACACAAGAAAATTAATTAACATGGTTAAAGCATGAAATTTTTATAAACCCAATTCACCCCTCCCCTCTTGGGTTAAGCCAAGCCTAAGAGACCGAATAGTACTGTGTGATATGATTATCTATGTGTATGGATGCTTTGTGGAGTCTAGGGCATGTATATGATGTGGAATTGCAACATGTTTACATGATGTGACTACATGAGTCATGAGATGGCTTAGTGCATTAAAAAACTTGGTTATGGAACTAAGGTGGTGTAATTATGTTATGGTCATGAATTGGCTTAGCTAGGAACATGGGTGATGTCCATGTGGTGCACAAAATGTGTGGGGATGATTACCATGTGTAATCATAACTGAGTAATATTAATGATAACCATTAGTGTATTCATGTGTTGGGTTGTGGCACAAAGGAGCATGAGTTGTGAAATGGATCTTTGGATGTGTCACTTGAGGCCTAATTATCGAGTAATTTTGTTAATGGTCCATAATTTGATCAAGACATATTAATCATGATTTAATGATATGAATAGTATTTAATTATGAGGGATAATGCGAGGGAATGCACTTCCCAAAGTTTCAAGTGATTTGGAGTGCATTGGTATCAAATTCAAAAATTCAAGGGTGAACTCAGGATTTTTGTCCCCAAATATATCTTAAGATTTCAATTAATTTTGAATGGGAAAATGATATTATTTTTCAATGAAATCTTTTCACTGTGTTATGAAGGATAATCTAAATAAGAATCAAATAATAAATTATGTTAAGAAGTACATTAGAGTAGTTGGAAAATTAGCCAAAGTGGTACTTTATCCTAAATAGGGTATGGTTTGAGTAACCAAGGGGGTTTCCCAAAAATGAAAACCCATGTTACAAACCCCCCCTCCCCCCTCAATTCATCCCTTTTTCTCCCATTCCCTCTCCCTTCCACATTTTTCTCCTTTCCTTATCTTATTCTCCCTCAAGAACCTCCATGAAAGCTTCAAGAAATACAAGGGAAAGTCATGCTTCATTACAAGCTTCACTCCCAAGCAACATGGGCAACAAGGTGCAATAATGAGTGTGGGAAGAGGAGGAAAAGCTACTGTCCTTCTTGAGTTTTATGCATAGTAACAAGTGGTAAGGGGATTTTGTGTGATTTAATGCATGAAAGGGGTGTAGGAAATGTTGTTAGGCAAAAGCCCCATCATTAGACTTGATTTCAACCATGTAGTTTGAAATTAAGGAAACTCATTTACTATAAATAGCAAATTTATGGAGACCTTATGATTTCCTTCAATGATGGGTGAATCAAGCTATTTAATTTATGGATTATGTATGTAATCCAATAGGTCTTGATGTTAGAATAGAAGGCTCGATGGATTCTTGCCCCAAATCATGTAATTAGGGGTTGTTTTACAATTTGACAAACTTATCAAATATGGAAATTTAGGAAAATAATATTTAGGGTAAATACTAACCTTCACTATGGTATTTAAGGAAAGAAATTACTATAATAGTGATTTGGGGTCAAAACCCCCAATTTGACTCATGTGGAACCCTAATTTGGGATGGGTGTTGATTCCCACAAAATTGAGCATTATGAATCATGTATGAAAACCTTAACGAAATGATTAGGTGCCTATAAGCTAATTAATGTCATGAAAAATCACCCATTTTCTGATTTGGGCTAAATTTTCAATTGAAAGTATGTGTAAATCTGAGGTTATGATGTATGCTATGGATGTAGGGTTGCTTGAGCTTTATTTGGGAGCCAAATCACCATACATTACTTGGAATAGAGGGGAGACAATATTCAACCCAGGATTGTAGAGATTGTTCTTCATTAAGATAAATAGGTGTTTTTATTTTGAAATGAATTTGTGAATGCTTTACTTGATGGGGATAGTAATTATCTCATTACTTGGAGTACGGGCATCATGATTTGCATGTTTTATCAATATGTTTTCATTTTGGACTAGGGTTTAGAGGACCCTATGTATTTGATGCTTTGAACTTCTAGTGAGGATCTGATTTTTAGATATGAGTGTTAGAAAGACAAGCTAGGTGCTTGAGTCTTTGTCTATTCACTCAAATACAACCGCAAGCATATGGTGTCAAGTTTTATAGCATAATAATATGAGAAGGCTTATTGTCTCCAAAGGGACTGTAAATTTCAATTAATCACTAGCTATTACAATAAATAATTCTAATTTTATTTAGAGAATCAAATACTAAGATAATGAATAAGAAGAAAAAAAAGAACAACTTTTAGCAGAAAGATATCAAGATAGAAAAATCCTAGAGGATCGATTTCACTTATGCTTCAATCATGGTGTCATCAACTCATTATATATAGATCATTTTCTTGGTATATATATCAAGAATTCTAATTCACTCAACTCCCTCTCCCGAGTGCCGAGTTGAGTATCTATTCTCAACATCCCATTTTTGATATCCCTATTAAATCAGAATATTAAGAATGCATTAAGATCTATAATTCTTTTAAATGATTTCACAAAATCTAAAAGCTCTCCCGAGTTATCTTAGAATTTCATGTTATGATGCCGAGTCCTATTTAGGATTACCTCTCCCAAGTATCAAATCCCAAAAATAAAATCTTTCAAAAGATGGGCAATAATTTGATAGCATTAAGAGCAAAACATCACTAACAAACCAATAAAAACTATTAATATATAACTAATTGATCATACCATAAGATCCACATAAGATCTATCTCACCTCTAGAAAGAGGATTTTAGCTACTCATTATAATATTAAAGAAAATTTCAAGTATTCTAAACATGATCCAAATAATAAAGGAAGAATAAGAATAAACAACAAAACCCTCATTGAATTTTGATCTTCCTCTAAGCTTTGTACCACAATTGCTTCTAATCTTGAACTCCTTCACCCACTTAAAACTCCCCTCTTTCTCACCTTAAAAACTCTTTAAATAACCAAATTTAGGGTTTGTTGCACCTCTTTATGAATTCCCCAAAGTCCTTTGCACAAATAATATAAAGTTACTGAAAATAGGAAATCCCATACATAATTAATTGGCTCTATAGGACCCAAACTGGGTGCTGCAATGCCCAACTTGTTGCCCAAAAGATTCAACATTTTCTCAACTTGTTGACCACAAATGCCTTTGTAATCTTGTCCAACTGTTCACCGAAAATGGTGTTTAGTATTTTAGCCATAATTTGGAAAGCTGGGAACAAGGGATACAACTTTTGTGTTGAACACCTTTTCCAAATCAGCCTACATCTACACCAAAAATGGACTACAAGTGATGCCTTTGTCATATTCAATAGTTTTAATGCCTGAAATAGAAATTAACTCCATTAAGTGCAATATATAATCAAAACCAATAAAATTACATTAAATTTAGATCCAAAACATGTGAATTTAGATATTAAATTATGGTAAAATATGAGCTTATTAAATACCCCCAAACTTAACTTTTGATCATCCTCAAGCAAAACAGTAATCATATTTCATGAAAAATTTAGGATAATCTCTCTTAAACAATCAAGACATGCTAGATAAATTACACATAGACACATAATTAAAAATAATTCAAAACACTTGCCCAGTAATCTGATGAAACTTATGCTTCATCAATATCTACATGAAGTGAAATTATGTCTATGTGTGTGTGCTTTGTTAATCTTATGCTACAAGCGTGCTTTTCAATCAACAACATTCAATTCAATGATTTTAATGATCTCCATAAAACATCCCATAGGCTTGCTTTTTATAGTCCCTCTCCACTAATATAGAAAACTCTGTCTACTTAGATCAACAGGTCTTTGCTAAGCTTGTAATGAGGTGTTGGGTTTGGCTAACAAAAGAAATCAAATAAGGATTCAGAAAGTAAGAGATCATAAATGATTTTGCACATGAATGTTCACTCTCTTTACTTTTTGTTTGCTCCTCTTTCTTTTTATAGGCAGTATTACTACCGCACCCCAAACTTATTTTCTTTTGAGTTCGTTGGGATGTGATCCTCTTAATTGAAAGATGAATCCTTATTGATTCTTTTATTTTTGTCCTTTTTCTTTTGGCAACTTTCTTTTTAGTACCCCTAATCTGATCTTCTTTTACTTCACTCATGTAATGCCCTGCTCCTAAGGCACTACCATCTTATATTCCAAAGAAGAATTTTATTAGAAATTTGGTAGAATCTCCCCTGAAATATAAGGATTTTGTACCTGTGCAACATTCCTCATATAATACCATATTTTCAATCCTTTATACATCACTAATACACTTAATAACACACTCCCACATAGTGCCCAAAACTGTAAACCCTAATATAATGGCAAATGGCATAACTGAACTGCACAAAAATACATCCACATACATCACATACATTCTACCATAATGCCATGCTCATATAATTACATCATACATTATTTAATATACAACATAACTTAGTTCTTATCAAATTAAAATTTCATATTTACTATGGGGAGTTACCAGCGCCAAATTCATCAAAATACAATAAGAAGGTCATCTTCTAATCTTGATCATGAGCACCAACCCCTAGTTGGGCTTTATCGCTTTACCTATCAACAAAAAACCACAAATAAAAGGTATAAGTCTGGGCAAACTCAGTAAGTAGGCAAAATAGAAACCAATAGTAAATAAAGCATTGGAAAATCATTACTAAATACAATACGCAAACAATTCCATGACATACTGAATTTCCTGATGGTGAAAGATGATGCCACATCATTCAGATGCCCATGATACATGCCCTCACAATCTAGGCTCATATCTATGTATAGCCTCACTATCAAATCATCCTTATAATTAAAACTCCTTATTGTCTCATCATCAAGGCATATTCATTATTCCATGGTGTCGTATCATATTCATACATGTTTGTACCATCAAGCCACTATCATAGTCATATCATATTTGCACCACCCAGGCATATCATGTTTGCATCTATGCCATTTAGAAATGTATATCCATGCCATTTTCATGCCACTAAAGGCATATCCATATTATTTTTATGCCAACAAAGTCATATCCATGCCATTTCATGCCACTGAAGGTTCATGCCAACAAAAGCTCATGCGAATAAGGGCTCATCCACACTATTAAATAAGAGCGCAATCACCAACTTATATTTATCCAAATATTCCCACATATCACATAACACCATTACATATCACACAACTCAATCATATCCATCATGATTTATGACTCATGATGGAATGAATACCATGCAATGCAATATCAAAAGCACAACAATTAAACAAAGAGTCATTTGTAAATCATTCAAAGCAATTACATAACAAAACATGATTGCATCATTTCAATTAACAATGCAATACTATCACATCATTCAACAATATCATGGTATCCTCGTTAGTCCACACATTCACAAATGTGTGTATACAACATAAACAAATAGATTTACATAATGTCATACGTACAATCATGATGCAGCATAATATAAGTCATCTAGAAAAGTCATGGGATACATACTAGCCCCATTCATATACCCATTCACACCAAAAGAAGCATTCAACATAAGATGACTGTAGGCTAGATCATGGGATACTAACTATCCCTATCAATCCATGCATTCACACAACATAATAAACATCATTTTGTATAAAAGCACGGGATACTTTCTATCTCTACCAATCCACACATCACACAATATAATAAATATCATTGAAAACATGGTGCCCATAATCATTGGATACTGACTATTCTCATTAATCCATACATTCACTCATGAACAAGAAAAGGAGCCTACTTACCTTAATGAAGAATACTTCCACCAGTACATAAGTTTCATAACTTAACTTCCAATCAGCACTCCACTTGCCCTATACATATCACCACTCCATTTACATATATTTCTCAGACAAGGGTGGCTCTAATTAAGACATTTCAAGTCAATTAGATAAAATATATAGATGCCATAGTTTGTCCATATCACTGTCCATTTCTAGATACTTATCAAAATACCTTTCAAGTGCATACTTTACTCTCTAACATTATCTATATAGTTGTCCAACTTGGGTCCCCTTTTAAACATTCATTAACCCTTCATTCAAGCTATCAATTTTGTGGTTTTACTGCCTCATTCATAGCCAATTAAGGGTTGTAATGGAATCATTCAATTACATCTTGTTTCTCATTGAATCATTTAATCAAACATCTCACATGCATAACTTAACTTGTAATTTCTCATTAAGGTGTATCATATGAATTTCATTTCCAGTTATATATAATAACTCTACAACACCATTAATATTGAATTTACCTTAATCACAAGTTAATCAAGACTGTAATTTAATCTAATTGTTGCATAAATTCACTATACATGAAGTCTCCTTTCTATTGTTCAATTAAGTTGCTGTTCATTTCATGGATAACAATACAACAGTATTTCCTCTTGTCCAAATCACTATAAACCACTACAATCAACCAATTAATCATTTTCCCCATGATTCTAATAATAATTTATACCATTTTCCCCAAAAATTACTACTCATGAGTGGTATAAAACCTTAACTAAGAAGGAAACACAAATCTAATTGGGGAAAGTGAACTTACCATCAATTTCATGTGTAGTTGCCTTCCCAAAATGAGAATCCAACTTGAAAGCTTCAAGTGCTTCCCAAGTTACAGTAAAATAGCTCCTTTTGCCTCCTCCACCATCTAAACAACTTAGGTTTTGGGCTTGGGTGCATGGGTGATGGATTACCATGACTAAACAAACCTATTTCCTCTAAAAATCTCATGCAAAATGGCCAAAAAGGGCATTAAGGGCATGGGTCTTAGGCGTGGAAGGAAGAGAATACGAATTGGAGAGAAAAGGGATGGTGGAACACTGAAATAGACCACCCCTTACTGTGCTCAACCACCTCACCAAACCGACATCTACGCCATAATGCTAGTTTTGTAGCCACCCAATACCTCCCTTCATGAAGTGGAGCCATGATGGCCAACCCGCTACCCTATTTTCTTCTATATTTCTTCACTTTGATTTTTCCCTTTCTTTCATATTTTTTTAGACATGATTTTTCCCACATTATTATAACCAATATACCCTTTAGCTATTCTTTTTATGAATTCATTAAAATGTATAATTACACCGCTAAATTTAAAAATAGATAGTGTCATTTAATCACCCTATACATTAAATTTCATAACAAATCTCTTCACAACTTAATAGAATCATGTATATTTTGTCCCAAAATGATGATCTAAGAAAGATTATTCTCACTTTAAAACCTTGGGGGTGTTACAACTCGTACCTCTCTAGCAATCATGTGTATAGAATATGTCTCTTAATAGGTTAAGCATAGTTTTTCAAGCTAAAAGAGTCCGACTGATGAGGCTAAAGAAAGAAAAGTTGAATGGTGGTCTTTCACATGCTTTGTATATGTCATCCTTTCATTAAGGCTCAATGGGGACAATAGTGATATGAATGTACTAGGTTAGCTTAAAAGGCTAAAATTAATCAAAGAATGTCTAAATCACTTCCACGCAAACATGTTATCTAAAATTTTACCTTGAGAGATTATAAAACAAGTTCTAGCATGCTTATGTTAACCAAAATATGTCATTGAATTCATAATATTATCAACTAATCCACATAAACTTCACATCAATGTGCTTAATAAGGATTTAATCATTCATGAAAAAGAAGGACTTAACACAAGAATCATTAAATAACAAGGTAGTGCCTATCCTTCCTTCTAAATCATGTGTAACGATAATAAAAAACTGAGCATAGGTTAATGATCATCAAGAGAAATTAAATGAATCCAATCCCATTTAAATTCATCAATTTCACACATTTACACTTGGATTTTCTTAGATAAGTGATCAAAGAGTGAAGCTCATCAAAAAATTATACCCAAATTTGAAAAACAATATTCAAAAATTGAATGAAAATCCCTAAATACTCCCAAACTTAAATTAAACATTGTCCTCAATGTTAAAAATAATGCATAAGGGGGTAAGAAACTTCCTTATGGGGAATTTTTCTCCTTTGATGGTGGATGGTGGTTGCTTTGGATGATGGAGAAGAACTTTTGATGGTGCTATAAGGGATTAATTGAAATCAAGAAAGCTAAAAAGAACCTAAATATAAAAAGTAGACAAAACAAAATAAAAAAGAACTAAAATTCCTAAGAGAAAATGAAAATTAGTTCTAATATATAGTCTTTAACTTGATTGTCTCCTTCTTCACTCAACATCTTTGAGGTGGATTTTGGCTTTTTAGTGCTCTTTCTCTTCAAATCTAGGTATCAACTTGTGAAATTTTTCAAGTGCAAACCATGAAATGGCTGATTTATGTTCCCTCAACACCCAAATTAGTTTTTCTTTTTCCAAACCTATAAAAAAAGAAGAAATAATTACTAGAAAAGATGAATCATTACCTAAGAATGCAAACCCAAAGTCTGGTAATTGATTTAGTTCAAATGCAACTTTTACGTCTTCCGTTAATGACTCTTCTTAAAAGGTTTCAATAATGTCACTGGATTTCTATTGTGGTAGTGTATCCAAAGCTAGAACATGCTTTATAACCACATAAGATTTTGCAAGATCTAGACATATAGAATTTTCATTGCACTATTCCAAAGGATCTTGAACACTTTCATCTTTAGCAACACAATCCTCAAAAATCTCAATCCTTTTGCATATATTCTTCTCAACTAGAAAATCTAAAGCTTGGTAAATGTTAAACCTTACCTCATCATCATTAAATCTCAAGGTTAACTGTAAGGCCTTGAAAATTCCAGGTATGTAAATTTTGATTTTGTAGGTTCGACAAGGAGTATATTGACATATAATTAAAATTTTGAGAAAATTATTTTGAAAAAGTTATGAAATTGAGTAGATTATTAATATAAACATGAGTATGAGGTTTGGAGTACATTAAAGTGTACTAAATAAATGATTTTAGTGAAAAATAAAATGAATTTAAATCGATCAGAATGTCGAAGGTGTAAATATTGAAAAGAATAGATTTGTTTTATGGAAAAATTATAAAAATGGATGGAATACCCATATTTATATGAGTATGATGAGGATACATTTTAATCAATGATTAACAGGTGAAGAAAAATCAAAAATTGCAAGTAGAAAGCTAGAATACCAAGTTACCGATAATTTTTGGCAAATTTTAGTTAAATTTGAATTTAATTAAGAAATAAATAAATAAATTATGGAAATAATATATATAATGAATGAAAAACAAATTTTGATATATGATTTATCAAATGAGTGAATTATATGTGCCAAACATGAGGATTATATGAGAAATTAAAAATCCAAAATGGGTGCATGAGTAACAAATACCATTGGAGGTGGCAACTATACTAAATGCATTATAAAAAAAAAAAATCATTTGCAATGCTTCTTCCACTCTCCCCATCATGCAAGCCATGCTTAGTCTCCTTCCAACATGACCATCTCCCCTACCCCCCCAATCTCCCATTTTAGGCAAGTTTACTTCAAATGATCACTTGCAAATTTACTTCAAATGGTCACTTGGAAACTTCATCACCTTTGATTAGTAGGCTATAGCATAGTGATTTTGTTGAAGCAAGGAATGAAAGACACCTGAAAATGGAAATATGTTGCTGACCAGTGGAACCCACCAAGGGAAATTAAGGATTACGGTATGGGTTTAATCTACTTTAGATGTTAAATAGTTTATGCAAAGATTTCATGCAAAATTTGATTAATTTTCAATGAATTTCAAACCCTAATTCAAGGGGGTTTTGTTGAAAAATTTTAATAGAGAATTAGGGACCATGATTAGGGTGTTTAAGGTTCTAATAAATTATGGATTATATTCAGCTAATGATTAGCAATTGATGGACATTAAAACAGGTTGTTGTAAACTAGAAGTTGGCTCATGTATATATGATGTTCCCTCTGATTTAGGGGCTGGAAAAATTAAAAATTCATTAAGGTGAGTAAGCCTAATTATAGAAGTATAATTAAGTCTTAACTACCCTCATAATTGTGAAACTAAATTGTTCAAATAGATTGTGAAGTCAATGTAAATTAAATGGACAGCAAGGTGTTGATAGAGGACATTAAAATGCTTATCAAGTAGCCCTCTAGATCTGGATTAAACCTTATAAAATGAATTAATTTTGTGAATATAAAAATATGTGGTCATTTTCCATATAATTAATGACAAATATAAAAAAATTGTAGAAAAATTCTAGCATTAACATGTACAAAAACATTCAGGAAATAAATACCCTGAAATTCACCCATTGCTAGAGTGTGCATCATAAAACTACATATAGTGATGATGGCATCCCAATTTTCACCCCTACATTGATTGATTTTTAAAAAATTTCAATAAAAATGTTTTTACATATTAAAATTATCTTTCTAAAAAGATAAGAACTATTAAATGCTTAGTTTATGTGAGAGAGTTATAGCTAAAATAATATAACAGTCTCTAAATAAACAAGCATTACATTATGGGGCTCATAACTCCAATTGTGAGCTGAATTAATAAATGTTGTCAACACAAAAGTTGTAGAAATTAAAATTATCTAAAAAAATTACATAAGAATCCTTAATTTGGAATTCATATGAGATAATTATGCCCAAATTGCTATAAGTATTCCTAGAAAATGATACACTACAAAAGGTGTCACTTGTGGGGCCCAACGATCCAATTTAGAAGCTAAATTAGAAAAACCTGTTCCCCATCAAAGTTGTAAGATTTGAAATTATCTAAATGAGAAGAGAAAAATCACTAAATTTAGAAGGATATGAACAATTTACTATAATTGTGTTTAGTAGGGAAAAAAATAGAATTATGTAAAATGCAATGAGATGCATTAGGCTAAAAAATCTTATCATTATGCTTCATTATATTAATGAGAACTACTTATCTATATGTATATGTAAATAAAATATTGGATTCATATGATATGTGTAGGAATTTTTGGCATGGGGGTGATAAGTCGAGTTTGAAAAGATGTGGATTATGAAGTAGATCATTATGAGATAAGTAGGTGTACTTGTATGTTTGCATGAATGATTCAATCGATGGGGAGAGTATCTATCCCACTGTGCTAGATTGGCATGCCTGTTTTGAATGTAATGACTGTTAAGAGATAGTAAGTATCCCATGATTGTTTTATGATAATGATTTAATGGGATAGGTATCCCATATTCGTTCAAGTGTTATAACTGTCTACAATTGTACAAAGATTGATTACGTATATGAGTGGGATCATAAATATCGCTGGATTAACCAATAAAAATGAGTTTATATCCATGATATGGGATTGGTAAAAATCCCAAGTTACATGACTTCTATATTGATGCTATTTCCTATTTAATGTATAGATTAATGGAATAGAGGATTTCTTGTGTTTGTGCTTATTATGATTATCTTGATGTATGGAAATGCGGATTGTACATAAGTATGGTTTTGTTATGTAGATGTCTGGATGTATAATGTTGAGATTTTATTTTATTTATTTTGAAATGACCTAGATATGATCATGCCTAGTTGGCATGGGTTGATATGTATGCAAATGTGTGGATTGGTTCTTGCAATACGGATGGATCCCCCATTTTGTTAATTATTTTCTGATTTCACACCTACTTACTGAATTTGCCCTGAATCACTCCTTATTTATATTTTTAGCCAGCAAGTCGAGCCACGAGAATAAACGTCTAGTAAGGAAAGCACAATAGATGATTTATATTTTGATGATGTATTAAATTAAAAATTTTCATCGTGTGTACATTTGAAATCATGTTAGCATATGTCAAATGATGTATAAAGTGTATCAAAGATTGATAATTTTGTATAACTATAGTGTAAGGGCATGTCATTATATAATTGTAAGTGTGTAGTTGGAAGTTGTATGGTGGAGGAGCACATTCATTGCCATCTTGATGTAATTGCCATCCTAGGGGAGCCTAAAGAGTTGTAGTGATGTTGTGTGGATGAATAGAGGAATATTGGAGTGTGTAATTTCTTACTTTTGTGAATTATAATGGAGAAAATGCATCTTAATATGTGATGAATGTTTGTACCTAGGTGGACAACCCCACTTTCAAGAGAGATTGTCCGATTTTTGATAAAAATTAGGTCAACTAAAAAATGGTGTCAGAGTAACCCCACCCTGGAAGTGAAAAAATTATGGTATGATCATGTGTATTTGAGGTTTAAAATGGATTAACAACCCTAAAACGATGGGGCATTACAGGTGGTATCAGAGCTATAGTATGGCATGGTGTGTGTGACAAGTTACAGCATTATGATGGCAGTGGTTATTAAAAGAGCTAGAAAATGACATGCCCATATGAGTCAAAGAATGATTGGTTTAGGGAAAGGTATGCCCCTGAGATGTGGATGATAACAATAAAAGTTCTTGGGTGGCATAGATAATGAATATGAGAAACCATGAAACTATGGAGTTTCATAGATAGATAATTGATTGAATTAATTGACCAAGGGGTACAAGTGCATATTCTTCCCCCTTGTAATGTTTTGTGGAATTGTTGTGTTAAACTAAGCTGGAGGAATCTTTGTGATAACATATGCTTTGAATAAGATAATTTTTATTGTTATGGTTATGTCATGAGTGTAAGTGAGAAATATGTATAGGTGTTGAATGTCTTGATTGTATGATGTTCTATATGTGCTTTTGTTATTGTCTTGATTGCATGATGATTTATATGTGTCTATGTCATTGTTATTAGTAATTTGGTTTATACATCATGTAAATGCATATGATATGCATGAGTAACACGGTCATTATATTTCCTAGAATGGGGTGTGGTATGCATAGTATGTGAAAGCATGTGCTAGGATGATAATGCATGATAGTGCATTGATATGATGCTTATGACTAGCATGAAAGATGTATGGAAGTGATGTATTATCATGTTGTCTACATGAAACAGATGTGTGACTCACATGAATATGCTTGAATATTTGTGATTGATAATGCATTATATGGTACCTTGATGTGAATAAGCCCCAACTGAAGGGAGCTAAAGCCCCAATGGTGGGGTGACAGAGGCCTGATGAGGGTGGGTTGTTAAAGCCTTTGAGGTTTATATATGTGCATTGAGGTATGGGTACCTGCTAGGATGACCTTGTTGATTATTTATTATGAGACTTATGTATTAGCCAGTGGATAGATTGGCAAAGGTACCACCAACCCTATCCAATTGAAGAACGATCGATGCCCTTAGGCTGACGACTACTAGGGTTGCAGTATGGTGGCATTGGTTTGATAATGCAAGAATTAACTAAAATAAATAAATAAATATGATATGTATGATGAAGCGTGATAATTTTATAAGATTGTGCCTTCTATAGTATGTATCATTAAAAGTTAAAGGCTATATTTAAGCCTCCAAATTGATGTGAATAGTGAGTCTGACATCCCTATGTTGCAGTGAGGGCTAGATGTCATAGTGGCATCGGTATTATCGCCATGAGTCTTGTAAAATTCATGACTGGGAAATACAAAAATCCACTAATCATGCATTAATAGGGATATGAAAATGATAAAGTAAAAAAATGAATTGTTATACAAATCCATAATAAAATTGGAAAGAAGATGATGATGATTTTCCACTTGGCTGGGCCATTATCCACTTGATGTGGCTTCATATGATTGACTAGTGGCTGAGTCCACTCGGATTGATAGCCTCCCATGCATGATACCATTTGGTTGCAAGTGGGATAGGAATGCCTGACTATGATGGACATGGTATGCTTGAGATATGCTTGTATGATGTCTATAACATATATGAGCATTGCACTTGATAGTGAGTGATAGTGTGATAGCATGCATGGATGCGATATATGTATGATACATCATGCATTATTTGTGTGTGGCCCAGAGCTGGCTTATCATAGGTATGTTCATTGAGTATGACTATATGTATGACCCAAGGTAGGGTCAGTTCCATGTGTGATCATTCAAATATAACTGTATGTAATGGTATTGACATTGGTTGTAAAAATTCTTGTTAGTATAGCATATTCATTTGAATGTGTTGATGCAAGTTACATATATTTTATCATTTTTAAAAGGTGAAATCATGAGGATTAGAATGGATATATCTTGGGTGCTTTTAAATATTAAAGTGCATAATGGAAAGAAAATGCGACAAATAAGAAATATGATTTGATGTTGTGACTTGTGGACTGATATTTAAAGTTTCAAGGATAAAACTTTTTATAAGGAGAGTGGAATATAAGGCACTTGAAATTCCAGGTACATAAATTTTAATTTTAGCAGTTTGGCAACAAGTACATTAGAATATAATTAAAATTTTGAGAAAATTATTATGGTAAAGTTATGAAATTAAGTAGATTATTAATATAAACTTGTGGATGAGGTATAGGGTACAATAAATTGTATTAAATAAATGATTTTAGTGAAAAAGAAAATGAATTTAAATCGGTGGAACACCTAACATGTAAATACTGAAAAGGATAGATTCGTTTTATGAAAAAGTTATAAAAATGAATGGAGTACCCATATGAATGTGAGTATGATGAGGATACATGTTAATCAATGTTTAACAGGTGAAGAAAAATCAAAATTGCAAGTAAAAAGCTGGAATATCGAGTTATCGATAATTTTTGGAAAAATTTAGTTAAAATTTAATTTAATTAAGAAATAAATTAATAAATTATGAAAATAATATATATAATGAATGAATAATTAATTTGGATATATGATTTATCAAATGAGTGAATTACATGTGCCACACATGAGGATTACATGAGAAATTGAAAATCCAAAATGGATGCATGAGTACCAAATACCATGGGAGGTGGACTACTATACTAAATGCATTATAAAAAAGAAATCCATTTGCAATGCTTATCTTCCATTCTCCCCATCATGCAAGCCATGCTCAACCCCCTTCCAGTGTGAGCATCTCTGCTATCGCCCCAATCTCCCATTTTATGCAAGTTTACTTCAAATAATCACTTGGAAACTTCATTACCTTTGATTAATAGGCCATAGCATGGGGATTTTGTGGAAGCAAGGAATGGCAGCCACCCAAAATTTGAAAATTCTTGCTGACCAGTGGAACCCACCAACGAAAATTAAGGATTAAGGTATGCGTTTAATCTACTTTAGATGTTAAATATGTTTATGCACAGATTTCATATAAAACTTGATTAATTTTCAATGAATTTCAAACCCTAATTCAAGGTGTTTGCTAAAAATTATAATATATAATTAGGTACCATTATTAGGGTGTTTAAGATTTAATTAATGGTGGATTACATTTAGCTAATGAATAGCAATTGATGGATATTAAAATAGGTTGCTGAAAATTGGAAGTTGGCTAATGTATATATGCTGTCAACTCTGATTTAGGGACTGGAAAAATTAGAAATTCATCAAGGTGAGTAAGCCTAATTATAGAAGGATAATTAAGTCTTAATTACCCTCCTAAGACAATAACTAAATAGTTCAAACAGATTGTCAAGTCAATGCAAATTAAATGGACAACAAGGTGATGATGTAGGACATTAAAATGCTTATCAAGTAGCCCTCTTGAGCTTGGTTAAAACCTTATAAAATGAATTAATTTTGTGAATCTAAAAATATTTGGTCATTTTCCAAATAATTAATGAAAAATCTGCAAAATATTGTAGAAAAATTGTAGCATTATTATGTCCAAAACAATTCAAGAAGTAAATACCATGAAATTCGCTCGTTGCTAGAGTGTGCATCTAAAACTTCATATAGTGATGATGGCATCCCAATTTTTACCACTATATTGATTTATTTTAGAATAATTTTCATCCTAAATTTTTTATATATTGAAAATATCTTTCTAACAAGATAAGAACTATTAAATTCTGAGTTTATATCAGAGAGTTATAATTAAAATAATGTAAGTTTCCAAATCAATAAGCTTTATATTTTTGGGCCCACAAATCTGATTGTGGGCTGAATTGATAAATTTGGTCAACATAAAATTTTAGAAATTAATCTTATCTACAAAATTACCTAAGAATCACTTAATTGGGAATTCATATGAGAGAGTTATGCCCAAATTACTAAAACTATTCCTAGAAAATTATCCACTGCAAAAGGTGTCACTTAGGGGCCCCAATGACCCAATTTAGAGCTAAATTAGAAAAGGTATTTAACATCAAAGTTTTAAGATATGAAATTATCTAAAATGTAATGAGATGCATTAGGCTAAAAAATCTAATCATTACGCTTCATTATATTAATGAGAATTGCTTATGTATATGTATATGTAAATAGGATATGAGATTCAGGTGATATATGTGTAGGATTTTCTGGCATGGGGGCTACATGTCAAGTTTGAAAAGATGTGGATTATGAAGTAGATCATTATGAGGTAAGTAGGTGTAATTAGATGCTTGCATGAATGATTGAATGGATGGGGAGAGTATCTATCCCACTATGCTAAGTGGGCATTTATGTTTTGGATGTAATGACTGTTAAGTGATAACAAGAATCCCATGACTATTTTGCGATAATGATTTAATGGGATAGGTATCCCATATTTGTTCTTGTGTTATAACTATATGTGATTGTACAAAGATTCATTGTGTATATGAGTGGGATTGTGAATATCCCACTATTAACAAATACAAACTAGTTTGTATCCATGACCAATTGGTAAAAATCCCAACTAATGTGACTGGTGTATTAATGTTATTTCTTGTTTAACATATAGATTAGTAGGATAGAGGATATCCCACTCTTGTGATTATTATGATTATCTTGATGTATGGAAATGCGAATATATAATGTTTGGATATGAGAATATCCTATGATGCGGATTGTAACGAGTTTGGTTTTGTTATGTATATTTTTGGATGTATAATGCCAATATTTTATTTTATTTTATTTTGAAATGACCTGGATATGATCATGCCTATATGGCATGGGTTTGATATGTATGCAAATGTGTGGATTGATTCTTGGGAGATAGATGGATCACCCATTTTGTTAATTATTTTCTGATTTCACACCTACTTACTGAGTTTGCCTGGACTCACTCTTTATTTATATTTTTAGTTGGTAGATTGAGCCATGAGAATAGAAGTCTGGTAAAGAAAGCATAGTAGCGGATTTATATTTTGATAATGTGTTAAATTAAAAATTTTCATCATGTATATATTTGAAATTGTGTCAGCATATGTCAAATGATGTATAAAGTGTATCGAAGATTGATAATTCTATATAATTATAGTGTAAGAGCATGTCATTATATAATTGTAAGTATGTGGTTGGAAGCTATATGGTGGAGGAGCACATTCAATGCCATTATAATGTAGTTGCGGTCCTAGGGAGCCTGTGGAGTTGTAGGGATGTTATGTGGATGAATGGAGTAATATTGGAGCATATAATTTCTTACTTTTGTGAATTATAGTTGAGAAAATCTATCTTAATATATGATGAATGTTTGTACCTAGGTTGATAGCCCTACTTTCAAGGGAGACACTTCCCCCTGTATATATTTTGTGGAATTGTTGTGTCAAACTAAGACTGGAGGAATCTTTGTGATAATGTATGCATTGAATAAGGGAATTGTTATTGTTATGTTATGAATGTAAGTGGAAATGTGTGTAGGTGTCAAATGTCTTGATTGTATGATGTTCTGTATGTGCTTTTGTTATTGTCTTGATTTCATGATGATTTATGTGTCTTTGTAATTATTATGGGTTATTTGGTTTATACATTATTTAAATGCATATGATATGCATAAGTAACATAGTCATTGTATTTCTTGGAATGGGGTGTGGTATGCATAGTATGCGAAAGCATGTGCTTGGATGGCAATGCATGATAGTGCATGGATATGATTCTTGTGACTAGCATGAAAGATGCAAGGAAGTGATGTTTTATCATGGTGTCTGCATGAAACGAGTGTGTGACTCGCATGAATATACTTGAATATGTGTAATTAGTAATGCATTGTATGGTACCTCAAGGTGGATAAGCCCTAGCTGAAGGGAGCTTAAGCCCCAAATGTGGGGTGATGGAGGCCCAATGGAGGGGGGTGATAAAGCCTCTAAGGTTTACTCTATATGTGCATTGAGGTTTGGGCACCTGCCAAGACGAGCCTGTTAATTATTTATTATGAGACTTATGTATTAGCCAATGCATAGATTGGTAAGGGTGCCACCAACCCTGCCCTGGATACCATTTGATTGGAAAGATGATGATGATGATGATTGAACTACTGAAAGTGAGTGATAGTCTGATTGCATGCATGGATACGATATATGTATGATATTTCATGCATTATTTGTGTGTGGCCCGGAGCTAGCTAATCATATTTATGTTCATTGAGTATGACTACATATATGACCCCAAGTAGGGTCAGTTCCATGTATGATCATTCAAATATGACTATATGTAATGGTAATGACATTGATTGTAAAAATTCTTGTCAGTATAGCATATTCATTTGAATGTGTTGATGTAACTATTAAAAGGTGAATTCATGAGGATAAGAATGGATATGTCTTGGTTGCTTTTAAATATTAAAGTACGCAATGGAAAGAAAATGCAATAAATAAGAGATATGATTTGATATTGTGACTTGCAGACTGATATTTGAAGTTTTGAGGAAAATTTTTTTTATAAGGAGGGTGGAATGTGAGGCCCTAAAAATTCTAGGTATGTAAATTTTGATTTTGCAGGTTTGGCAAGGAGTAATTGGAATATAATTAATTTTTTGGGAAAATTATTATGAAAAAGTTATGAAATTGAGTGGATTATTAATATAAACATGAGAATAAGGTTTAGAGTACATTAAAGTGTTTAAATAAATGATTTTAGCGAAAAAGAAAATAAATTTAAATTGGTAGAATGCTGAAGGTGTAAATACTAAAAAGTATACATTTCTTTTATGAAAAAATTATAAAAATAGATGGAATCCTATATTAGTGTGAGTATGATGAGGATAAATGTTCTTCAATGATTAAAAGGTGAAGAAAAATCAAAAATTACGAGTAGAAAGCTGAAGTACAGAGTTACTAGTAATTTTTGGGAAATTTTGGTTAAAATTTTATTTAATTCAGAAAAATATAAATAAATTATGGAAACAAAATATATAATGAGTGAATAATTAATTTAAATATATAATTTATCAAATGAGTGAATTACATGTGCCACACATGAGGATTACATGAGAAATTGAAAATCCAAAATGGGTGCATGAGAACCCACTACCATGGGAGGTGGAATACTATAATAAATGCATTATTAAAAAAAATCATTTGTAGTGCTTATCTTCCACTCTCCCCATCGTACAAGCCATGCTCAGCCCCTTCCAGCATGACCATCTCCCCTACTGCCCCAATCTCCCATTTTATGCAAGTTTACTTCAAATGATCACTTAGAAACCTCATTACCTATGTTTAGCAGGCCATAGCACGGGGATTTTGTGGAAGCGAGGAATGGCCACCACCCAAAAATGGAAAATTGTTGCTAACTAGTGGAACCCACCAACGAAAATTAAGGTTAAGGTATGGGTTTAATCTACTTTAGATGTTAAATATGTTTATGTAAAGATTTTATGCAAAAGTTGATTAATTTTCAATGAATTTCAGACCCTAATTCAAGGGGGGTGGCTGAAAATTTCAACAGAGAATTAGGGACCATGATTAGGGTGTTTAAGGTCTGATTAATAATTGATTACATTCAGCTAATGATTATCAATTGATGGACATTAAAACAGGCTACAAAAAGTTGGAAGTTGGCACATGTATATATGTTGTCCCCTCTAATTTAGGGACTCTAAAAATTAGAAATTCATCAAGGTGAATAGGCGTAATTGTAGAAAGAATATTAAGGCTTAATTATCCTACTACAACTAAATAGTTCGAGTAGATTGTGAATTCAATTCAAATTAAATGGATAGCAAGGTGTTGATGGAGAACATTAAAATGCTTATCAAGTAGCCCTCTTGAACTTGATTAAAACCTCATGAAATGAATTAATTTTATGAATATAAAAATATGCGGTCATTATCCATGAAATTAGTGACAAATTGGAAAATATTTGTAGAAACACTCTAACATTTATATCTCCAAAATAATTCAGGAAATAAATACCCTGAAATTCGCTCGTTGCCAGAGTGTGCATCCTAAAACTACATATAGTGATGATGGTGTCTCAATTTTGACCCTTATATTGATTGATTTTAAAATAGCGTTCAATATAAATGTTTTATATGTTGAAATTATCTTACTAACAAGATAAGAACTATTAAATTCTGAGTTTAGGTGATGGAGTTATAGCTAAAACAGTGTAACAATATCTAAATCAATAAGCGTTAGCTTGTGGGGCCAACGAATCCAATTGTGAGCTGATTTAATAACTGTGGTCAACATGAAAGTTGTAGAAATTAACATTATAAGTGTGTGGTTGGAAGCTGTTGGTCCCTTATGCAATTGTAGCTCAAGAGGGGGGGTGAATTGAACTTTTAAAACTTTTGGTCCAACTCATATGATTATGGTGCTATAAGAATAAATAAAACAAATTGCATAATAGATAGCACATGATTTTTATAGTGGTTCAGCCCTTCCTGGGTTCCTACTCCACTTCTCTGAGTCAGTCTTCTCTACTGATCTACTAATATCTTGATCAACCTGATCAAATACACATTGGTTTTACAATAAGCTCACCAACTAACTTACTGGTTTTCCAAGCTAACCAGAAACACAACCTATTGGTTTTCCCAAGCTCACCAACAAACTTACACCCTTTCAGCAAGTTTACTACTTGCTTATCTCAATACATAAACACCAAGCACTCTATTGGTGTTGCTAAACACTAAAAGAAGTGTACAAATAAATGTCTCTTAATTAGGCAAACTTATACAAAGATTTAGAATTCTAAGTAAAAGAATAAGCAGTAAGAGTAAAAGATTCAAACTCCTTGATCAAGTAAAGATTTGAACTTGGAGAGCTCTAATTAAGTTGTATTCATTGGAGTTGAACTTTGAAGGAAGGTTTTCAATGCTCTTCATGTGATTAGTAAAGTTTCAATGATATTCAATTGGGTTATTTTCTTCTACTTCTAAATCTCTCTTTTATAGGTTAAGAGAGATTTTTCTGTTGTTAATCTTGGTAGACATTCAAACTTTCAAAAACATTTTTCTTTACCTTATCTTTTGTCTGACGTTAGACTTTACTGCATTCCAATATCAGTCTACTACTGCTATTGCTGACTTTTCCAAACGCTCAATTTTTGTGTCAGGTGTATCGAAGGGATGAGTGAACAGTTGGTTTCTTGACTGATTTTGGATTATCTGAATTATTTTCTTTAGATTTCCAAAAGTAATTTTAATCCTACTCAGTTGCGACATTCATTTGCAAATAGAAGTTCTGATTTTTTGAACTTATAATGTCTTCGGAAAAGTGATCCAATGCTTGTTCAAACATTCCAAAGCATGACTTAACATCTCCGAGAGTTGTTTAACATCTTCAAAGATTATTTGAATCTTTTCTGAAACTTGGCTTCAAGTTCTCCGAATCATGTTTGTTTACTCCGAAGCATAGTTGATTATCTCCGAAGCTTGTTGTGTTGCTTCCAAAGTGTCTTGTATCTTGTTTGAAACATCCAAGATTTCTCCGAAGCTTTCCAACTCTCTGCGAAGCTTACTGCGACTTGTTCAAAGCTTCTTTATGATTTTTTTGAAGCATTCTTGATAATTTTCAAAGTTCTCTTGATTATTTTCGAAAGGCATTATGGCTTGTCTAAAGCAATATTGATTATCTCTGAAGCACACTTTAAGATCTCTAAAGATTTGAAAAAGACTCCGAAGTATGCTTTAATATTTTCCAAACTATGCTTGAACATTCTTGAAGCTTATTGTTTTTACTCGCAGACTTATCTGAAGCTTGCTATTTCTCTACATTCTTTCTGAAGTGATTTGCAACCACTCCAAAGTTGCATTGTGACTTGTCCAAAGCTTGTTGAGACATCTCCAAAGATCATTAAGTTATCTCCGAAGTCCGTCGAGATAATTCTAAAGCTTCTTTGTAATGTTCTCCGAGCCATGCTGCATCGATTCCAAAGCTTCAACCATTTTTCTGAAGTTCATTGAGGCATTTTCTAAAGCAATGCAATCTGCTTCAAAACATGTTGTACCTACTCTAAAGTATTCCAATTTTCTCCAAAATGGTTGTTGTTTGCTCTGAAGCTTGTCTTCATTCTTTTATAATTTCTGTTTTCTTGAATTAAGTATATATGATGTTTAAATACTTAATTATGAAAGAGCATTTACTTCATATCCTCCTTTTGTCATCATAAAGATTATTCTCAAGTTGAATGATTTAAACTTTCTACAACATTCTTGAAAATAAGATGTTACTATCTTAATGTTTCACTCATTCTTTTGCTCATCAACAAAACATACTTGGTTAATACTGTCATCAAAATCAAGCTAGATAACATGGTTCAACATTCTCCCCCTTTTTGATGATGACAAAATAGTGAGTGATGTACCTTTCAAAACTTATCTAATCATATATCTAATGCAACTTATTTTGCAGATGTTTTAGAAAATTTTCAATTGGCTAATTTAGATTAGCTCCCCCTGAATTAATGCATAATTTATTATAGAAATTTTATGAATATCAACAGAAACATAAATTTTTTAATGCATCACATTTTATGACATAAGTTTTATATCTTATTTCGCACATTTTTCTCCCCCTTTTTGTCATAATCAAAAAGGTGGAAATAGATATTAACAGTCATTTGCAATCATATGAAATAAATGCATACATATATTGAACTATTGAAAAGTTAAAATGTAAATACATTGGAGAAAATACAAAAAAGTGTTACATCAGAGAAAAAAATTATAGCAGATCTAATTTGGTGGTTTGGATTTTCTCTGATATGTCTTTAAAAAGACATCTTGCAAAGGTGGAAGTGGTGGTTTGGGTTCAGAAGAAGATGGTTGGGGTGCAAGAGAAGATGGCTTGGGAGAGGGCTTGGATGTTCTAGCCTTTTTTGGTGGAGGAAGAGGGATAAAAAATGGATCCTATGGAACTATTACAGGGAGTTCATGCGTGTATGCAATGGGTCCATAGCTATGAAAATAAATGATATCAATTCTTTCTAGATATTTTGGATCTAGTAGCTCAGGAAAGATTGGAGGAAGCCCTTTCCGGAGAGCTTTTATGTTTGTATTCAACTAAGCTCTATATTCCTCATGGTACAGCGTGATTCTCTCATAAGTAGTCTTCTTGTGTTCCTTAGGAGATGGAATTCTTGCTTTCCTCTTTAGTTTGGAAGTGGATGGCTATGAGGAAGAAGGTGATGGTTTTTGTTTGGGAAGTGGCTTTGGTTTTGGTTTTGGGGCTAGTTTTGGTTTTGGGATATCAGGTGGCTTTTTGGTTTTAGTAGTGGAAGGAGGTGGTTTGGTGAGATTTTTGGCTTTTGAATTATATGAAGAAGTGGAAGAGGTTGACTCCAAGGTTTAGGCATTATTTGCCTTATTCTTTTTTTAGATAGAAGGATTATCCATTTTAGGATATGGAAGAGGCAGATTGTCAACAATTGCCTCTAAGTTGGAATTATTGTAGAAATTGAATTCTTCCCTAGTGAGAATAAAGAATTTATGTGGTTCTGAGGGAGGTGGAAACTATTTTCTAATAGGTTTTGACACTAGAAGTACTTGAAGGAGTTTCTTAAAGTACTATTAAAGAATGAACTCTCTATTAGGAATTTGACTTTTATGGTTCTTTGGAGTGAATGGAGGATTTGGAAGAATGATGATCCTTTGAAGAAATTTAGGATACTCAAGTTTAAGAAATGGAAGGTATTGATTGGGTAGATGAATATTCTGAGAAGAAAATATTTGGAAGACTTGACAATTGATTGATATCATGGTAGCATAATCTTTCCCTGTCATCCTCATGGATTAGGTATTTGAAGGATATAATCAGGATTTTCATCAATAATTTTCTTTTTGGAGGGAGGTGGTTGATTTATTGGAGTAGCATTGGTCCACTTAGGTGGAATTTCTTCAATTCTTTTAGGAATTAATATTCTTCTTCTAACAAATTCCAACACTAAATCCATGGGATCTTTGAATGGTGATAGAATATAGGTAAGAAACAATTAGGAGGCAAACCACTCATAATTTTCTGTTGTTGGAGCTGGTGGTGGTGGTGATGCCAATGGAGTAGAAGATGGTGGTGATGAAGGAGTTGATAGTGGTTGTAGAATGTATGGAATGATAGAATTCATATTAGTAGGTTGACTCATGGACTGAGCAACCTTTTGAATGACAGAGGGTGATGATGGATGAGGACGTGAAGGAGAAGACCCCACTATTATTAGTGAGGTTGGTCTGGGTGGAGAGAAATGATGTGGAGGGGATGGAAAGTAAGTTTGAGAATGAGTTTGAGATGGAGTGAAATGAGTTGACCCACAAGTGATTCTGCTAGAGCTTGTAAAGAATCAAGTTTCTGTTCAATTCTTTCAGCTCTGAGAATCATTGAAGACATAGCAGTGGAATGGCTATGTTTAATTTCAATCATTTGAAGAAGTAAACTTTGAGTAAAATGTTCTATCATATTTATTCTGTCTTCTAGGTTCTTTTTGAGAAATGGTGAGGTGCGAATTGAAGAAGTGGATGGTTGATTAGTATGAGATGGTAAGATGGGTGAAGGGGATCTGATGGGGGTGCGAGGTGATACTTCTACTACTGTTGTATCTCTATGTGCACTTTCTCTCAAAATTTCTTGCACAATATCTTCTATATCAACTCTTTGTTCCTCTTTTGGAACATCTTCTATTCTCTCAGCTTCTCTTGGTTCTTCTCTACTGGATAACTGTTGCATTCTTCTGGTGAACTAATGAACTCATCTTTCAGTTCTTTCTTCTTCTTCTTCATGAAAGGGGTTTTTTGTCTTGGCCCAATAGCTTGTTCTATAGCATCTCTTTTCTCCGAACTTTCATCAAGTCTAGATCTTTTTAACTGAGTTTCTCTTCTTGGTCTTTTAGTGATCCAACCTTGTGTAGTATGCAAAAAACTCATCCTTTATAAAGCTTGCTCCTCCAATCTGTTAGTGTTTCTTGGAAGCTCTTCTTCTTCATTAGAGAGATTTACTCCTGCTTCTTTGATCAACTTGGTCAGAGCCATATCGTAAGGCAAAGGTAACCTTGTAGTGCTCTTGATGAAGTGGATATGATCTATCATTAGTCTGGCCAAATTTAACTTTCTTCTATTCTTTAATGCCCACATGATTCTGGCATCTTTTTCAGATATATCCCTTGTCGCTCCTCTTCTGGGGTATACATTGTTCTTAATAATGAGGCATGCTAGCCTGAGGTTTGCATTCAAGTGACTAGAATGCAAATAATTTTCTTTCTCGTTTATCTCAATTTCAACTAAGTTTGAAAATATCATTACCCTTGAAGGCCATATAATCTCCTCTTCTTCTTCAGGGAGATTGAAGCAATTCCGTAAACTTTCTTGAGATAGCTCTATTTATGTGCCTCCAATCCATGATCTTTCTGTTCTGGTGTTGAGATTACAGATTAATGTCCTCCCCAGTCTCGGATATAAGCTATCTTTGTAACTGACATAGGCATCTCAGCCTTGATATTTCAACCATTCTTATACTTCAAATTGTATTCTAAATGCTCTAAAAATGAAAATCTTTCCTTTGATTATTCTTCTCTCCTCATATCTTTATCAGAACCTAGAATAATTAGATGAGCTATTATGGAAGATTACCTCTAGAGTATCAGATTCTCACCTTGCCTTCTTAGTTGTCCACTTTGGTGGAGAGTTTTCCCTTTCCTTTCTCTTGCTTTCTGCACCTTTTGTTTTCGCCATTTCTACAGAGGCTCTAGGTTTTTAGAGAGGAAAAAGGGATTTTCTAGAGAAGGCAGGAAGGTGGAATGAGTGAAATGAGAATGAGATTTGAAAGAAGTGGGAAGATAGACCATCTTCTAAGGAGGGATTTTTGAGGATCAAAGAAGAGGGTTTAAGTTTTTCGGAGAGGTTTTAATGATTTCTCCACTTCAAGTTTGTTTTTTTTAAAGAATTTTTGAAATACTAATGTGTTTTGGCTTCGAACATTCCAAAAGGGACTTTCAGAGAAAATTGATTTTGAATTTTGGATACAAAGATCTCTAAAATACTAATGATATAGATTTTGAAAGAGATCCTTTGGATAAAAATGTTTAATTTAAGGTTTCGGATATTCTGAAGCGTTGCTTCAAAGAAGTTTGCTATTCTTCGAATACTTTAGTTTGGGCTTTTGGAGACTTTCAATGAGGTTTTGGAGATTTTTGTTTAAGGCTTCATAAATTCTGAAGTACGAAACCTAACTTAACTCTGAACCTTGTAATATGGATTATGGTTTTTAGTGTTCTCATCAACTATCCTTTTGACCCGCTAAACAGTACTATTACTGAGGTAGATGAATGAATATGCATTTATGTACTTTTTATTTTATGTTTTATATAGATAGAAGTTTATATAAATTTTAGATATCAAAAATGGCATCTTTAAGATCTTCTATAAATCAAGTTCACTTTGGAAAAGAGAATGATCAGTCGGGGTTCAATTTCTGAAGGAGCAAATAGAACAGTTGAAGGTGGAACTAGTTTTTGCTTGAGGATCCAACCAAAATGTTGATCATCTTCTAACAAGGGCATGTGCAGCATATGATAAGGCAATGGAGCGCATAAAGAAGCTTGAAGAAGCATCGACAAAGGCTAATCAGCGTATTGAGGAGCTAGAAGCTGTAGTGGATGTTCTTGCTGATTAGTTGAATAATATATATATATATATATGTATTTGTTATAATAAAGATGTTATTATGAATATTTTATTTTAATGAATTATGCATTTTATGCACTTGGATCCAGTATGCCTAATTCTCTTGTTATCATATTGAATCTTTCTTCTAGTAATGGTTTTGTGAAAATATCTGCTAGTTGATTTTCTGTTGGGACAAATTCTAAGCTAATATCATGATTTTGAACATGGTCCCTAATAAAATGATGCCTGATTTTTATACATTTAGTTCTACAATGTAGAACTAGATTCTTGGTCAGATTTATAGCACTAGTATTATCACATCAGATAGGTATATTAACAAAGTTAAGACCAAAGTCTTTTAGTTGCTGTTTCATCCATAGGATCTATGCATAACAACTACCTGCTACTACATATTCAGCTTCAGTAGTTAATAATGCAACTGACTTTTGTTTCTTAGAAAACCATGAAATAATCATGCTTCCTAAAAATTAGTAAGATCCTAAGGTACTCTTTCTTTCTACTTTATATCCAGCAAAATCTGCATCTGAGTAACCTATTAAATTAAAATCTAAACCTTTTGGATACCATAATCCAAGATTAGGTGTATCTAAAAGATATCTAAATATTTTTTACATCAATATGATGTGACTCTTTTGGTTCTGATTGGAATCTAACACACATGCATACACTAAACATTATGTTAGGTCTACTAGTAGTTAAATATAGTAGAGATCCTATCATGCTTCCGTAAAGTTTTTAGTAAATAGACTTACCTCTTCCATCTTTGTTCATTTTTATTGAAGTGTTCATTGGAGTCCCATACCTTTTTCCATCTTCAATGTTGAATTTCTTTAGCAGTTCTTTTGTATATTTGGCTTAGCGAATGAAAATTCCTTCTTTCATCTACTTAATTTGTAGTCCCAAGAAGAAGTTGAGTTCACCCATCAAGCTCATTTCAAATTCTCTCTGCATTGTCTTAGAAAATCCCTTGCAAAGATTTTCATTAGTTGCCCCAAATACTATATCATCGACATATACTTAAACTATAAGAATATCCTTTATTGCATGCTTAATGAAGAGAGTAGTATTAACTTTGCCTCTTGAAAAGCCTTTCTCAATGAGAAATTTGCTTAGCCTTTAATACCAGGCTCTAGAAGCCTGTTTTAAACCATAAAGAGCTTTCTTGAGTTTGAATACATGTTCTAGGTTATGTGGACTTCAAACCAAGGTGGTTGTTCTACATAAACTTCTTCATTAATAAATCCATTCAGAAATGCACTCTTGATATCCATCTAATATAACTTAAAATTCATAAAGGATACAAATGTAAGAACATTCTAATGGCATCAATCCTTGCAACAGGAGCATATGATTCTTCAAAATTAATGCCTTCCTCCTAACAGTACCCTTTTGCTACTAATCTTGCTTTATTTCTTACTTCAATTCCAGATTCATCTAATTTGTTCCTAAAAACCCATTTAATTCCTATAGTAGATTGATGAGTTGGTCTTGGAACAATAGTCCACACATTATTTCTTTTGAATTGGTCTAATTCTTCTTGCATACTTGAAATCCACTTTTCATCTTCTAAAGCTTGTTCTATGCAAGTTGGTTTTATTTGTGAAATAAAAGCAAAATTATCACATACTTGGTGATATGAAGATCTGGTTCTAACTTTGTCATATACATCACTAATTATCTGACTTTCAAGGTGATCATGCATAAATCTCCAATCTTTGAGAAAAATATCATTACCTTCATTGTTTACCTTAGTTAAGTATGGTTCATTTTTTGTTTCTTCTTCATCCATTTGTGTTTCTAATTGAGAAGGCTCTCCTTCCTTGTCTTGTATTTTCATTTTCTCAACTGAGATTATTAATTCACCTATCTCATTATCAAAATTACTTGACCTCATAGAGCAGTTAGTATTTTCATCCAATTTTACATGAATAGATTCCTCTACAGCCTTACTTTTCGGATTATAGATTCTAAATGCTTTACTAACTATAGAATAACCAAGGAAGATGCCTTTATCAGATTTGTTTTTAAATTTTCCTTGGTTTTTTGTCATTATTGAGAATAAAGCATTTACACCCAAAAGCATGAAAATATGATATATTTGGTTTCTTGCCATAGTATAATTCAAATAGTATTTTATTGAGTATTGATCTAGCAAAGATTCTATTAATAATATAACATGCTATATTCATTGCTTCAGCCCAAAAATATTCTGGGTGACTATATTCACTCAACATTGTCCTTGACATCTCTTGCAAGGATCTATTTTTCCTTTCAGCTACTCCATTTTGTTGGGGCATCCTTTGTGCAGAGAAAGTCTGAAGAATTCCATTATTTTCATATAAATTAGTGAATCTATGGTTTTCAGATTCTCCACCATATCACACCTTATGGCTACTATATGAGAGCTTTGTTCATTCTGTACATGTTTGGAAAATACCTCAAAGAATGAAAAAGCTTCATCTTTAGATGATAGAAATATTACCCAGGTAAATCTACTAAAGTCATCTACAATGACATATGTATAATGTTTCTCTCTAAGGCTTCTTGTTCTTGTTGGACCAACTAAATCCATACATAGCAATTGAAGAGGTTTAGTTATGTATACTTCTTTGTTTAATTTGAATAATTCTTTTACCTACTTGCCTTTTATGCAAGCATCACACAACTTATTGTCAAATTTGAGTTTTGGTAAGCCAACAACTAGATCTTTATTATACAATCTTTCAATCGAATTCTTGTTGGCATATCCTAGTCTTCTATCTCACAAGAGTTCATTTTCACTTACTTAAGACATTTGACCTGGATATCACATAAATCCACTAAATATGCATTTCCATGTCTCTTTCCAAGTACTATAACAAATTTGTACTATCTAAAATAGAATAAGTATGAGATTCAAACACAACTTTGTAACCATTGTCACAAAATTGACTTACACTCAAAAGGTTGTGTTTCAATCCTTCTACTAATAAAACATTTGAAATTGTAATAGAGGGAGTTTGGCCAATTTTACCAATTCCAACTACTCTACCTTTTCCATTATCCCCAAAGGTAACTGTTTCTCCGTTCTTAGCTTTAAGTCTTGTAAACAGCTCCCTTTCTCCTGTCATTTATCTTGAGCAACCACTATCAATGTACCATTTGCTATTCTCTATGGCTCTCATAACTTTTGGTACCTATTTAGGAATGGGTATAGGTAGGCTAGTAGTAAAGTATTTTGGCATTCATTATTTTTTAGGTGCTACTAAACTGTTTTCTAAATATCTAGTTGCATTTACAACTTTAGCAACTATCTTGGGAATCCAAATCATATTCTGTTTGGGTTCTGATTTTCTTTTATAATTTTTCTTTCTCTGTTTCCTATATCTTTTTTTATTTTAAGTTTGAATAAGGAAGTAGTTAAGGTTCTTCTAATAGCATGATTTTCTGCTTTAATTTGCTCAAGTTCTATATTGACATTTTGATCAATTTTGAGCAATATGTTTTCTTTTTTTAATTTGGAGCATTCATTTATTATTCTTTCAATTTCTCTCTTAGTTTCTTTGTGTTTACCTTTTAATGTTTTGAAATCTGAAAATAATTCTTATAATAATTCCTTAATATGAAAAATTTCAAGTTTTGAGTTTACCGCATCATTGTGAATGAGAAGCTTATTCCCATATGATGTTCTTCTTGATCCTTTTCTTTAGAGCTGAGTGAGCTAAATTGAGTTCATTTTCTTCTTCTTCTTCACTCGAGCTTTCCTGCTAATATTTTCCAGCATTTCACATGCAGCCATGGCTTTCTTCTTTTTTCCGAATTTTCTGTTGTTAGAGACATTCTTTTTATCAAAGTAAGAATTATACCTTTTCTTCTTGTCTCTTTGCTTTTTGTCTAGTTCTGGGTAGTCAAACTTCATATGCCCAGGCTTGTTGCAGTTGCAATAGATTAGAACTTCCTTTTTCTTATCTTTGTTTTTGAAGTTTTTGGAGTTGTTTCCAAATCTTCTCTTTTTAAACATGTTTTTGAACCTTCTTGTTATCATTGCTATATTCTCATCATCTTCACAGGTTGAGGCATCTTTTGAAGATTCTTCATTTTTTGATTCTACTTGTAAGGCTATTATTTTCTTGCCTTTGACTTCATCTGGTGCTTTCTGCTTCATTAGTACTTCATGGGTCATGAGTGATCCCATGAGTTCTTCTACTATCACCTTTGTTAGATCCTTTACCTCTTGTATGGCAGTCACTTTAGGCATCCAGTGTCTAGGCAGAGATCTCAGAATTTTCTTTACTAGCTTAGTCTCTTCATATTTTTCTCTCAAGCTCTTTAAGCTGTTGGTAATTTTCTAAAATCTTCCAAATATTTTTCTGAATCCTTCATGGAGAAGGCTTCATATTCCTACACTAGAATATTTATTTTAGTCTCCTTTACCTAGTTTGTACCTTCATGTGCTACCTTAAGTTTACCCTAGATTTCTTTAGCAGAATCATATGCAAAAATCTTTCCAAACTTAGAGGAGGTCAAAGCATAGTAGAGGCAATTTTTGCCTTAGCATCATGTTCTACTGCTTGTATATCCTCTGCAGTGTATTTGTCTTTAGTGTTGGTAACATTCTTTCCATCTTTCGCTATAAGCCACAACTGGTAATCTATGGTAGTCAAGAAATTTTGCATTCTCATTTTTCAATACCCGTAATTGGTTCCATCAAATAGAGGAGGTCTGGAAGTAGATTGTCATTCATCAGATGTATTGTGGAACATACCGGTCATTTTGAATCTCTTTATAAGTTAATATACTGGTAATAAAAATTTAATTAGTGAAGCCTACTCTGATACCACTTGTTAGTCCCTTATGCAATTGTATCTCGAGGGGGGAGGGGTGAATTGATCTTTTAAAAAATGTTTGGTTCAAATCAAATGATTATGGTGCTGCAAAAATAAATAAAACAAATTGCACAATAAACAGCATAAGATTTTTATAGTAGTTTAGCCCTTCTTAGGTTCCTACTTCACTTCTCTAAGTCAGTCTTCTCTACTGAGCTCAGGTTCCATATGTTTTACAACAAGCTCACCAAATAACTTACTGGTTTTCTAAGCTAACCAGAAACTTATACAACCTATTGGTTTTCCAAAGCTCACCGACAAACTTATACCCTTTCAGCAAGTTTCCTACTTGCTTATCTCAATACTTAAACACCAAGCACTCTCCTGGTGTTGCTAAACACTAAAAGAAGTGTACAAATAAATGCCTCTTAATCAGGCAGACATGTATAAAGATTTAGAATTTTTAGTAAAAGAATAAGCAGTAAGATTAAAAGATTCAAACTCCTTGATTGAGTAAAGATTTGAACTTGGAGAGCTATGACTGAGTTGTATTCATTGGAGTTGAACTTTTAAGGAAGGTTTTGAATGCTCTTTGTGTGATCAACAAAGTTCGAATGATATTCAATTGGGTTATTTTCTTTTGCTTTTGAATTTCTATTTTATAGGTTGAGAGAGATTTTTTTGTTGCTAATCTTAGTAGACATTCAAACATTTGAAAACATTTTTCTTCACCTTATCTTTTGTCTGATGTCAGACTTTGCTGCATTCTGGTATTGATCTACTACTGTTGTCCCTAACTTTTCCAAACATTCACAGGTGTTCCGAAGAGATGAGTGAACAGCTGGTGTCTTGACTGATTTTGGATTATAAATTATTTTCTTTAGATTTCTAAAAGTAATTTTAATCCTACTCAATTGTGATATTCATTTGCAGATAGAAGTTCAGATTTTCTAAACTCATAATGTCTTCAAAAAAGTGATCTGAAGCTTGTTCAAACATATCTGAAGCATGACTTAACATCTCTGAAGCTTGGTTAACAGCTGCAAAGATGGTTTGAATCTTTTCCGAAACTTAGCTTCAAGTTCTCCAAAGCATGTTTGTTTACTCAAAAGCATAGTTGATAATCTCCAAAGCATGTCTTGTTGTTTCCAAAGTGTCTTTTATCTTGTCTGAAACATCCAACATTTCTCCGAAGCTTTTCAACTCTGCGAAGTATGCTGCAACTTGTTAGAAGCTTCTTTGTGCTTTTTCTGAAGCATTCTTGATAATTTCAGAAACTCTCTTGATTATTTTTGAAAGGCGCTATGGCTTGTTTGAAGCAATCTTGATTATCTCTAAAGTGCACTGTAAGATCTCCGAAGCTTTGAAAAAAACTCCGAATTATGCTTTAATATTTTCTGAAGTGTGCTTGAAAATTTTTGAAACTTACTATTTTTACTCACAAACTTGTCTGAAGCTTGTTATTTATCTCTGAGGTTTCTCTGCATTCTTTCTAAAGTGATCTGTAACCATCCAAAGTTGCATTGTGACTAGTCCAAAGCTTGTTGAGACATCTCCAAAGATTGTTAAGTTATTTTCGAAGTCCATCAAAACAATTCTAAAACATCTCTATAATGTTCTCCGAGCCATGCTGCGTCGATTCCAAAGCTTCAACCATTTTTCTGAAGTTCATTGAGGCATTTTCTAAAGCAATGCAATCTGCTCCAAAACATGTTATACCTACTCTGAAGTATTCCAATTTTCTCCAAAATGGTTGTTGTTTGCTCTGAAGCTTATCTTCAAGTCTTTTATAATTCCTATTTTCTTGAATTAAGTATATATGATGTTTATATACTTAATTATGAAAGAGCATTTACTTCATATCTTCCTTTTTTCGTCATAAAGATTATTCTCAAGTTGAATAATTTAAACTTTTTGCAACATTCTTGAAAATAAGATGTTACTATTTTAATGTTTCACTCATTCTTTTGCTCATCAAGAAAACATACTTGGTTAAGAATGTCATCAAAATCAAGCTAGATAACATGGTTCAATAGAAGCTATATGGTGGAGGAGCACATTCATTGCCATTATGATGCAACCTAAGTCCTGGGGCAGCCTGTGGAGTTGTAGGGATGTTCTGTCGATGAATGGAGGAATATTGGAGTATGTAATTTCTTACTTTTGTGAATTATAATTGAGAAAATATATCCTAATATGGGATGAATGTTTGTACCTAGGTGGACAACCCTAGTTTCAAGGGAGACTGTCAGATTTTTGATAAAAATTAGGTCAATTAGAAACTGGTATTAGAGCAACCCCACCCTAGAAGTGAAAAAATCATAGTATGATCATGTGTGTTTGTAGTGTAAAATGGAGTAATAGCCCGGGGAGCGTAGGGCATTACATTAACTCACCACGCTACACATCAATCAAAGCCCTTCTAGTTGCTAAGAATGTTCTTCCAAAGATCAATGACACCTCATGATCTTTTTCCTTGTTTAAGATAACAAAGTCGGTTAGAAAGATGAATTTACTTACCTTCACTAACACAACTTCTATAATACCGCAAGGATAAGTCAAAGACCTATCTGCCAATTGTCATGTAATGGTAGTTGGCTTCACCTCTCTTAATGAAAGTTTCTAAAAAATAGATAGAGGCATTTAGTTAATAAATGCACCTAGATCACACAATGCTTTATGAAAGAAATTATTGTCAATACTGCAAAGAATAGTAAAACTCCCTAGATTTTTCAATTTTTGAGGTAGCTTCCTCTGCAATATAGCACTACATTCTTCTATTAGCTTAACAGTCTTAAATTCTTGAAGCTTCCTTTTCTTAGACATGGCCTCCTTCATGATTTTTGCATAATTTGGCATCCGCTCCAAAGCCTCTACTAAAGGAATATTAATATGATTTTCTTAAAACTTTTCAAAAATTTGAGCTAAATTATTCATCAATTTTCTTCTTTTGAAATCATTGAGGAAAAGGAAGTGGAGTTTTAAAAATTGGAGGATTACCTAGAAACAAAATTCCCCAAGGTTTGTAAACTTTACTTTTTGTTTCTTCTTTCTTCTCTTCCTCCTCTTTTTCTTGTGCAATGTCTTGACCCATTGATGTTGAGAATGTTGTGACTCATTGTACCTCTTTGGAGATTCTAATTCTCTACCACTCCTTAGTTTACAACATTGCATTGCTCCCTTGGATTCTTCTCAGTGTTGCTAAGGAAAACACCTTCATTTGGATTGTTGATAACATTAGCAAGTTGACCAATTTGGGTTTCCAAAGATTTGAAAGATGCATTCATTTTTCCCTTATGTGCCTCAAGGCTATCAAGTCTTTCTTCATTCCAAGTGAATCTTGCTTGAGTCTCTATAACAAAGGTACTCATGAGATCTTCAAGTGATGGCTTCTTCTCAGTTGGTTGAGGTTAATGTTGAGGTTGAAAACCAATAGGAGGGTTTATGGCATTCCTAGTATTTCCATAGGATAAATTGTCATGATTTCTTAATTTGGGATAATACTGAGTTGGTAGTTTGTTTCCACAAAAGTTGTTGTAGCCCTTGTCATTCACATAATAAATCTCTTCCTTAGTTTGATCTATAGCAATTTATGATCTAATTGTAGAAGAAGACTCTTCCATAATTAAAACTCCCTTCGATGCTAAATTGACTATTGCTAACAATTGAGTTAGAGATGACATTTATGAAGTAAGAGTTGTGATTGGATCTACTTCCAAACAACCAAAAGCTTTTCTTACCACATTGTATTCATTGGGCCATTAAAAAGTGTTGGATGCCATGTCTTCAAGCAAAGAATAAGCATTTGCTGCCATTTTTCCCATCAATGAATATCCAAAAGTAGCATTCACTGTTGTCCTTGTCTAACCATTCAACCCATTATAGAACAATTGGATTTGAATCCAATTAGGAAAACCATGCCGAGGACATCTTCAAATCATTTGAATCTCTCCCAATATTCATAAAGTGACTCAAAATCTGTCTGTTTAAACTAACCTATTTTACTTCTTAGTTGAATAGTTTTTGTAGGTGGGAAGAATTTTGCTAAGGACTATTCAACCATCTCATCCCACATAGTGATACTCCCTTATTGTAGACTCTGCAACCAACCTCTGGCTTTGTCCCTCAAAGAGAATGAAAATAATCTCAATTTGATGACATCATCTAAAACATCATTCAGATTCACTGTGTCACTTATCTCTCTTAACATAGCCAAGTGAATATTTTAATCTTCACTTGGAGAACCCTCAAACTAATTCTACTTTGATCAAAGCAGGCTTTAGCTCGAAGTTATTGGCATTAATTGTTGGATGAGTAATACTAGATTAATTTTCATTGACCACAGGCTTGAAGTGATCCTTGATCACTCTCTTCTGATTTTGATATGCCATTGTGCTAAATTCAGTCCACTTTGCTTTCCTAATTTCTCAAAGTGTTCTTTTGATCTTTAGATCAAAAGGAGTCGAATCAAGTGCTCTAGGATTTTGCATGCACTGTCAAGAAAGCAAAAAGATATAGAATCAAATAAAAATCAGAGAAAAGAAAATTTAAAATATAGTAAAAAATAATAATCCAAATTAAAACTAGAATTATCTTATGACAATATTAGTGAGAAATTAAAATAAAGATAGTCCCAAGCAATGGTGCCAAAAACTTGTTTACTAAAATTCAACCGCAAGATATGGTGTCAAGTTTTATATTATAAGAATGTGAGAAGGGTTATTGTCTCTACATGATTCAATGATTCTTTTATGAGTCTTTCTTTTTCATGAATAATGAAATTTTTATTGAGCATATTATGTTTTGATCATGCAAAGTATGTGTGGATTAGTTGATAATGTTGTGAATTTAGTGACATATTTTGATTAACATAAGCATGCTAGAACTTGTTTGATTATTCCTCAAGGCGAAATTCTAGATAACATGTACATGGAAATGATTAGGCATTCTTTGATCAGTTTAAGCCTTTCAAGCTAACCCAGTACATCACTATCACTAGTGTCCCCATTGAAGCTTAATGAAAGAATAGCATATGCAATGCATGTGAAAAACCACCATTCAACTTTTCTTTCTTTAGCCTCATCATCCAAACCTTTTGAGCCTTGAAAACCATGCTTGACCTTTAAAGAGACAATTCTATACACATGGTTGTAGAGAGGTATAAGAGTGAAAAAGAAGAAAAGTTTGAGGGTATTAAAAAGAAGAATGCCAAAAGGAAAAGGAAAAGGAAAAGTACAAAAAGAAAGGAATCAATACGGATTCATCATTCAATTGGGGGGATCACATCATTCAATTAGGGGGACCACATCCTAATGAACTTAAAAGAAAATAATTTTGGAGGTGTGGTAGTAATACAACCCATAAAATATAAAGAGAACCTAAAATAAAAAGCCAAAGAGAGTGAACATTCATGTGCAATCCAATTATGATTTCTTACTTTGTGAATCCTTAATCCTTTTCTTCGTTAGTCAAACCAAAGGCCCTATTAAAAGCTTAACAAAGACCTATTGATCAAAGTGGACATTAGTCGAGAGGGATTATGAAAAGCAAGCTTATGGGGTATTTTGTGAAGATCATTAGAATCATTGGTTTGCACATTATTGACCAAAAAGCATGCATATAGCATGAGATTAACACAACACACACATTTTCACTTCATGAAAGGATGGATGAAGCATGAGTTTTATGAGATTACTTGGTAAGTGTATGAATGATTTCTAAATTATGTGTACATGAGTAATTTTTTTGCATGTTATTAATTGTTTGAGAGAGATTTTTCTAGCTGATTCATGTTTTAGATTGCTATTTTGTTCAAGGACAATCAAAAGCTAAGTGTGGGGGCATTTGATAAGATCATAATATATCATGTTTTTATATCTAAATCATTCAACATAAAAGTTGTATACCTTTGAAGTTATGGCCAAAACATTGTAACTTTCTCTAGAACTTCAGATCCTTTGAAAGGAAAATATTATTAAATGTGTCTCTTTAAGACAATTTCATGTATAGATTTCAGTGGATTTAGATAAATTTTTCAACATAAAAGTTATATCCTTTTAAAATATCTATCCAAAGAATTAAGAATCACATTATTTCATTATCTTAAGAGAAAGTTATAGCCAAAATACCAAGACTATGTCTGGAGACTTCTAAAAGCAACTTCAAAGGTTCTGAAGAAACTTTAGAGGTGCAACTGTAAAAGCCATTCCATTGATTAAAACCCTCTAAGAATAACTTTCGAGGGAATAAAGGGGTTCAATTGGCCTAAAAGGCCATAGACATGCAAAATGGTGCTTTAGACCCTCTTAAACAACATCCAGAATTCTCATCTCAATCTTCAAAGGTTCTGAAGTGCAATTTCAGAACCTCTAAAGAAGTTTAAATAGAAAAAAATCTGAAATAAAAAATCTGAATTCAAAAGCACATTCATAAGTCTTTAATTCTTTCATAGGTGCATTCAAAAGAAAAAAATAAGTTCCAAAAGCTTTTTAGCAACAATTTTAGAGAATTCAGAAGTACATTCAAGGAAGTCTAAAGCATTTTAGAAGTGTGTTTAAGTGAAAAATTTGAGTTTAGAGTTATACAACGTACTTTGAAGTAATGTCAGTGATCAAGCTTCAGAAGTGCATGTCAAAAACACATCCAGGTGGTCTAAATTGCAATTCAAAGTTTTTTAGAAGTTGGATGCCACAATGCTGAGGATTTGTAACCAATTGAGTTATATTTGGAAGCCAAATTCTTTGTGGAAGTTTCGTTACAATTTTTAGAATATGGGATATGTGATTATGGAGTTATATTCAAAAGAAAATCTCTAGGAGTGGGTGGGTTGCAATTTTTAGAACTCCTAGTTTTACTCATTGTAACTTTTAGAAAGTTATCTTTTGTGTGGAAACAATGAGTTATTCTTAGAAGAGGATCTCTATGCATAGAGGTATCATAGTTTGTGGAGGAGTTTTACTAAAACCCTACTACTTCAGTTATTTAAGGACACATCCATAAATAGTTTGACAAGAAGGGAGAGTGTGAGCAGAGAGTTCCAATGATAGAAACAAGGCAGCAAGAGAGTTCTTTCGAGTTCTTCAAACATGCATATTTTAAAGAGTGTTCTTTTCGTTTTTACCATGAGCTAATTTTCTTTTTCTAGGATGAACATGTAGCCCTCATGGATAGTCTATGTTAAACTAAGATTTTTGTTTATCAATTCAATGTTATCTTGTTTCATTCATCATGATTATTGTAGTCATCTGATTTATTTAATTACCTAATCACCAATTCTATGAATTAGACTGATTGTCTATGAACATGTTTATGGTAGCCACCTTAAGGTAAACCTTGTTAGAACTCTCTTGGATAAATGAATAAATGGTTATGGTAGACACATTATGCTAACCAATTTATTTAGTTCATGAAAGGTCTTTTAATCTTAATGGATTTTCAACCTCAATTAAATTACACACTGTTCAATTCAATTCAACCAGAAGCATATAATGCTAATTTTTATAGTACAATAGTTAGGAGGTTGTTGTCTCCACAAGGACTGCAAATCTTAACTAATCACTAGATATCATTATTAATAATCCTAACTTTATTTGGAAGATCAAGAACTAAGAATTTAAAAAGGAAATAGAAGTAAGAAGCCTTGGTGAGAAAAAATTAAGATAGAGAAGTCTAGAGGATCAATTTTACTTATGTTTCAATCATGCTATTTTCAATTTATTATATATTGATCATTCTCTTAGTTTATAAATTGAGAATTCCATTACACTCAACTCCCTCTCCTGAGTGTCGAGTAAGCAAGCATATATTCTTAAAATCCCGATTTTGATATCCTTATAAAAATCAAAAGATTAAGAATGCATTAAGATCTATAATTCTTTTAAATGATTTCACAAAACCTAGAAGCTCTCTCGAATCATCTAGAATTTTGTATCATTATGCCTAGATCCTATTCAAGATTACCTCTCCTGAGTCTCAAATCCCAAATATAAAATCATTCAATAGATGACCAGTAAATTGAGAAAGCATTAAGAGCAAGATATCATAAATAAACCAACAATAACTTTCAATAATATAAATAATTAATTACCCCATAATATCTACATAAGATCTATCTCTCCTCTAGAAAGAGGAGTTTAGCTACTCATAATTATAACAAAAACAATTACAAGTAATCTAAACATGATCCCAAAATTAGAGGAAGAATAAGAAGAATGATAAAAACTCTGAAAATATGTTGATCTTCCTCTAGATTGCACCCAAAATCTCTCACTCTTGAAGTCCTCCATGCAAAAAGCTCCCATGCTTAAAACCTTTTAAATTACCCCAATTAGGGTGGCTAATTATTTTTGGAAACTTTATGTGTTGTGTGTGAAGATGATTTGATTAAATCATCTTT
>JAYJMB010011206.1:0-33472 GCA_036873735.1 Pouteria campechiana
ATTATGATGTTTATCAATTACTTAGTTGGTTTTAATTTGAATATAATGTTCTAAATTTCTATTATCTAGGAATAAATGGATCATAAAAACAAAGCTTGTGTTGATGTTTGATTTTTGAGTTAAATTATCTTCTTCCTTATTATTTCTTCTTTTCTAAGTTTAATGCAGTTATGTGCTTAGCTACCATGTACAAGAGCTGAGATTCTTAATTTACACTCAAGAGAGGTAAATTAGGAATAGACTTTTAAAGTGAAGATGCAAGTCTAGATGTAGCCATTGCACATATGCAATCCAGTGAGTGTGACCTTGGGAGCACATATATATTACACTTGAAAAGCTAAATGGGTTTATTGATTTAAATTTGCATGGAGACATAGTAAATCACTTCAATAGGCACACCTATCATAACAGTTGAGAAAGGGTGGTGTATCTAATTAACAATGAGAGGAATGATAATTTACTCGATGCAATTCATTAATATAAATGGAATTGCTAGGTGAAGTTGAATTCCTAGATACTTCATCCATTGATATTTCTCCTTTTGCTCTTATAATTTGTCAACTTCATTATTTATTTAGATTTAGTTCTTATATAATCTACTGAAATTTATTCAATCAAATATAGCTAATTTGATACAAGTTTGGTACTTAGTGTGTAACAACCTACTTTCTCATGGGAATGATACTCAACTTACCTTATCTATATTACTTGTGATTGTGTATAAGCATAAATAACTAACATCCAATCTCATTTAGACAAAGCACCAACTCATCAACATTTCAAAATTCATCCCACTTCATAAGGCCATCCAATCTCCACCAACTCATCCCATTTCATAAGACCTAGAGAGAAGACTAATCAATATTTCAAATTTCTTTTTAGCTCTCAATATTAGGATGGACTCAGTAGATCGAAAACTAGACACTCTAATCTCCTTAGCTGAATTTATCAGATATCAAACACAATCATATCAATCCTCTTCACTGTTCTTTCCAGTCAATAAAGCCAGACCTGTCTCACCAATTAGGTCTACCCATTCCTTAACTACTCATTCACTATCCAACTCCTATCACTCACCTTCTGTTTACATAACTCATAATTCTTCAATCTCTACATCTTCCTCACTTTCATCACCACCATCTGAGTTAGTTGAAGCATTCTTTGATTCAGAAATATCACTCGCTCAAATTCTTAAAAACATAAAAACCACCTTAAAGAAAAACACTTATCTTTCATTATCTCCCATAGTGCTACTCATCCTCATCCCTCCATTACTAGAACTAGAAAATTCACTCCTACTGAAAAAGGAAGAGCACCTCTACATTCCCTTCAAATAGAAAAATTCTATCTCTCTTACATAAAAGATTCTAGAAAATTTGTACCTCTTGATATCTCTATTCTACCACCAATAAAACTTAGCAAGAAGATAAGATTAACTGAAGAAGAAATTAAGCACAAATAAAAGATAAATAAACGTGCTTACCCTGAATTGAAAAGCTCAAAAAGCAAGTTTTAGTTACTTGGATCTTCCACTCCCATACTTTGATGACCCTAAATTTATAAAACTCAACATTGACATCATTAAAAGGCCTCTTCCTAAAAATTTTAAATAGATCTTCCAAACATAGATGAATTCATTGTTAACTTCATATTAAATTTCCAGGGACCATCATCATCATCATCCACCCCGACTCCTCCTCAAACAAATAATTTCTCCTTATTTGTAAAGTCAACTTCAAGTGTATCACCTCGCGCTATTCTTGAAGCATCTGATCCAAATTCGTTCTATCTCCCACATGATGCATATTGATAGTGCAGGTTTATGTAGATCAATGCATATTTTGCTAGCTTACCTTCAGTCTTTCCTGAATTTGATAATCTGGACTATTTTGAGAGGATAAAGGTAATTGAACTTGATGAAACTATTTCCACAAAATCTGGGATTTCACCATCCATCCCAACAATTTCTCCCTCCAGTTCCTCACCTCCACTTCTTGCTTTACCCAATCCTCCTCCTTCCTCAAGATTCAAAATTCCAATCACTAAAACCAAGAAATCTATTCCTAAACCTTCAAAAGTTTATGACCCCTCAAAAAATTACAGATATATTGACCCTATTGCCATAAGTCACACTTTATATAAAAGAAGGATGACAGTCAATGATAAAGCTAATGCTTAAGGAAAACTTCTTATCCATATTTAGCGGATCCTGAATTTTAACTATAACTCAAGGTTATCAGTTACAAGGAAAGCATTGTACAACCTAAGGATAAAGCATTGACTACTAAATACATTGTATTTTAATTTTATCTATATCTTGTACATTTATTTTGCACATTAATGAAGTATACATTCTCAGATAATACTTGGATGTTCTCAGTTTATAGCTTTCCCATATTTCTTGAATGTTATTTCTTAAAAAATTATTTATCTTTTTGATTATGACAAAAATGGGGAGAAATATAGTACAACTTGAGTGAAAATAGAACAATACAAAATAAGGCCTATAGTATCTACTCAAGGGGAGCCAAGACTTAAAAATAACCCACTAAGCCAGGAGAAGTTAAATAAGCCAAAGCTAAATGAGATAAACTAAAAACTATGCAGTAAGTCAAGGTGTGCTATAATACATTTACTCATTGTAAATTTCATTAGCATTTACACTTATGAATATTTTTACTCTCTCAAAAAGTGTTTCATTCAAATGTTTTGTCATCATCAAAAAGGGGGAGAATGTTAAATCAAATGGTGCATATAACAAATAGCTAAGTTTTGATGATAAGCAATAACATATGCGTGAACATATGTGATACTAACAGTTGTGTTCCCAAGTATTGTAGAATAGATATAAACACATAGGGAATAATTCAAATGAAGAGGACAACATACACAGATAACACATCAACAAGCAAAATCCACTAACGAAAAGAAGACAAGAATGCTCAGAAAGAATGATAATAAAACTTTGAAAAGAAGCCATAAAGCATATCTGTAGCTATGAAGTTCAAGCCTCAATGAGTGATCAAATAAATCTCCTATAGATAAAGTTAGTATTTGAGAGCATCTGTATAAGAAAGATTCAAACAAATCATTCAATGGATAAGTCAAATAAACTACATATACTCAACATTTGTCTACAACATGAAAACAAACTAAGTTGGCAGAAGCAGAGATGAAATGGAGCTTAACTCAAACAAATGAAGAGCTAAAGTGAAGTCAAATTATTTAAGCATTTGTCTCTCGTATAAAGTCTATCTGAAACTGAAGAAGGTTAAGGAACTTATTTGCAATCCTCTATAGAAGACATAGAAGATGAGATAGAAGCACCACAACAACTACAGAAGAACAACTTCATCTACAAGTTCATCTACCACTTGCAAAAGACAAACCATCAAACAACCACTGAGGAATTAGTCGTCTATGTGTCAATGATTCATCTATTACTTTTAATAGACAACCCATCATATGAAAGACTAAAAATAGGATTCGTCCACACATCATAACTTTGTCTATCAATTATGACAGCCAAACTAAGAGAAAAAACTATTTGGAAGACTTTGTTTACAGCCTGCAACTTCGTCTATAGATTTCTACAAACAAAAACTAGACAAAGTCATTTTGTCTGCTAAGAAGGAGACTTTTTCACACTAACAAGAGTTATCTGTTACTTACAATAGACAAACCGATAGACAATCTACCTCAATTGGTGAAAAAAAACTTTATTTGGTGAAAGAAATTTTATCTGCTATGAAGAAGCTTTTGTCTCTGCCAACAAGTGTCATCAACTGCTTACAATAGACAAACCAACAGAGAAAGGTACTTCATCTGCTAAAAGAACTTTGTCTAATGAGCAGTAAAGAAAAAACTTCATCTATCAATTACAATAGATAATTTAGAAAAAGTAAAATGCTGTAACGGTCTCTGACTATAAAGACGAAGTTGTACATCATGCAGATCTACTCAAAGCTAATTTGTCTATTATTTATAAGAGACAATCTAGGACTTGATCAAACAAAGTTCTTAGACAAAAATTAGTTGAATCTTTATGGCATATCATAAAGAGTAGAAGCAACATATACCATACATCGCTGACTGCACTCTTCGATCAAAATTTTATTCAATGCAGATTCTATTAAACAAACTGGACAAATCGAGCTTAGCTAAAGATAGAAAGAATTTAAAGAAAAGAAGTCTACACTTTCATAAAGGTTATAACTTTTAGATGTTGCATCCCTTCAGGCTTAATGGGTGTCTTTCCAAAATAATGAAAAAGTCAATCATGCAGAAAAGTCTTCAACTGGTGTTTGCCAAAACCAAAAAGGCATCTTCTTCAAGGATGGCGCTGTGGGCTTTTCAATTAGAAGGGGTTTATCAAAAAGACAATTTTTCAATGGGAGAAAATTCAGAACGATCTTCAACATTGAAAGAAAGTTAGCTACCTCCAACTAGAAGAAATTTTTGAAACAATATAAAAGTATTGCAGTTTCAATGAAGAAGGTTAAGGAAGCTAAGAGAACAATAAGAAACAAAGCTTAAACGAATAACATCTCTCAATCAGACTATGCTTCCTCGTAGATAATCAATTTCCATTATGCTGATAAATGAATGAGCCTAAAATATCTATCTTAATCGTATATCTGGAGTATTGATGTCTAATGGGCTTCAACGAGAAATCATTTTGTATAAGCTTAAATTTTGTGCAAATCAGCCTCGTAAAAGATGTTGAGTCATAAATGTATTGTGATAGAACGATGATCCACATATGTATTACATACAATTTTAATGACAACAAAACTTGTACTAAACTTGCTTTATGCTAATGATATTGCTTATATTTGAAAACTAGAAACAAAACTATACATGTGCCTAGTATGTACAATTCATATTAATCCATGTGTATAAATTAGTTACTTTATGATTATTATGATAACATAATTGTGATACTTAAAACATTGCATAAAAGTTATATTTGAATTACTCATGTATCCTATTAGAATATTTTTGAAGTATTTCAGAAACTTTAATAGTATTTCAAAAGTCATTTCTACATCACTCAGAAGTATGTCATAAGTAGCACAGAAAATCTATCAAAACAATAAGAATACATTAGAAATCACACAAAACTTTTGTAACACTTATACAGAATGTCTGTCTCATGAATCTGATGAATCCATTACTTCTACATGTCAAAAGCAATTTTTGCAGAACTTTAGAGATCATTAACACAGAAGTTCCATTGAACTTCTATTCTGCACAAAACCTCTGTGTAAACTACACAAAACTTCTCAGGCTATTAACTCAAAAACTCTAAAGAATTTCTTCAGAGGCTCTAAAGATTGTACTTAACATGTTTCAGAAACATTGAAACAAATTTTCCGATAATCTCTTTGTAAATCCAATTATAAATGCTTCAAAAGAGAGTATAAGTATTCTAATATATCTTCCAACTTCCAACAAAAAGCATACACACATACTTTGCTATGATTCCAAATGTTTTGCTATAAGATGGAATTGTCATAATCCACAATGCATTCATCTCTATTTATCTTCCTAGAATCTCTTGTATATCTATGATTACTTGATAAACAAGGAAAAACAATCATATAATTCATTATGCAAATTATTCTTATTAATCATATATTGGATCATTTATGAATATATACATGTTCAACATGGAAGTATCAACTTATGAAAGAAAGAAATCATAATTGGATGAGTTTATACAAAACATATAGATTAAAGAAAATATCCATGTTTCACAATGTATGTAAATCATGAATGAATAATTATAGAATGATTAATGCACTTCAAGGAAACATATGTATGATTAATTAGGTATGTCTTCATGAATAGAGAAATATGAAACCATCAATAGTAGATGTAAGAATAACAACATGCTTAAATGTACTTATCTTGCTCAAAATATAAATTCATTTTGGCTATCCATGATCTACAACTCATGAAAATTCATTATTGGATATTCATATTTGAATAATTATTTTAGTATATTTTGTCTTTACATAAGCTTTAAAGAAATCATGGGTGTATGAACAGATGAATGACAATATGCTTAATACATTCATTCTTTATAAAATATGAATCAAATATCCTATCCATGCTTCTAAAATCATGTATACTATATGTAGACAAATGTATTTTAATTTGTAATGAGAGATGTCAAAGTTTCAAAAAGCAGCAAAATGCAAAAACTTAAGTGGAGGACGGCAGCTGCTTGGCGCAACCGCTTGCCATATCACCTGCTAATGAATAGATAATGAATTAAGACCAAAGCCTAGAAAGCAAACCACCTGGCACGTCCCCAGCCACTTGTGCCTACTGCCTGGGAGCACAGTCGGTATGGTAGCCCCCTGTGCCTACGACCTGGGAGCACAGCCAGTATGGCAACCGCCTGCCATACCACCTACTAGGAGACAATAAAGTACACTTGGAAGAAAAGCTAGAAATTGACCACAGCTGCATAGCTCAGCCGTTTGCCATATAGCTTGGCACACAACTGCTTGGCCCAGGCACCTACCATACTGCCTGTTGATGCCCAACGGTCAAAAATTTGAACGTTGCAAGTGATGTAACTTCTATGCTTCTCATCTTATTATCAAGTTTTCTAGATCAATTTAAGAACAATTGAGGGATGTTTGAGAGACAAGAAAAAGGGCAATAAATGAGTAAAGAAAAATAAGAAAAAGAGAAAAATCATCTTATAAACCCTAAGGCCATGATCTGCCATTTCCATATTCAAAAAGAGCTTTCATCTCTCAACTTCCTTTCAAGGCCAATCTCTACACAACAAAAGGGAAGAGTTTCTGCGTCAAGAAGAACAACATCAAAGTCTTCCCCGACACTCAAAAAGAAACACATCAAAAAGTGTAATTATTTATTTTATTTATTTTAATTGTAGAAGTTGCTAGTTAGCTTGAAAACTAGAGTGTTAGAGTTGTTGGTAAGCTTGTGAAAACTAACATTGTTAGTGTTGTTAGTAAGCTTGTAAAATCCAACATAGTGAGTTTCTAGTGAGCTAGGTAAAACTAGTAATGAGTTCTTGGTTAGCTTAGAAATACCAAGTGTGTGATTCCACAGAAGATTAGTGAAACTTGACTGCAGCAAGTAAAGTTGACCCAAAGAGTCTAGATGCCAAGAGAGAGCCCGAACTACTATAAGTTGCGTATGTTATCTGTGCTTAATCTTTCTCCTATATTCTTGCTTGCTTTATCCATTGCTTCATTTTGATTAGCATGCTGACATAAAAGAAAGAGGAATTTGATCGAACAAGGGTTAAAATAGTAAATTTTATAAAACCCAATTCACCCTCTCTCTTGGATTCTAGCCAATCCTACTAGGACCAACAAGTGATATCAGAGCAGGTTACATAAATAATTGTAGTGATCTATTTGCCTAACCCAATAATGTCTACATCATTATTTCTAAAGGATATATTCCATCACACAAATTCCAAACTTTGAGGAAATGAGTATTAATCAATGGAAAAAGAGGACAGAAGTAAGCCTTATGGCCAATTATTTTGAAATGTGGAAAGCTGTCTTTATTGGTTTAAATGAAGATGATGAGAGAGCTAAGCAAGTAAACATCAAAGCTAAAAATACTTTGTTAAATGCTTTATGCCCCACCATCTATAATCATGTCTCAACTTGTAAAAATACAAAAGATATAACAAACAGGCTAAAGGCTATTTCTAGAGAGCAAATTGATTTGCTGCCAAATGAAACTAATATTTTTGCTAAGAACAACTTGAGTGTAGGAAATCATGAAACAATGGAGCAATGCCCTCAAGAAAAAGGAGAAAAAGAAAAATGATCAATCTGTAAATGCAGAAGAACTATCAATAAAAGAACTATCACAGATTGAAGAGGAGCAATCTCAAGAAGAAATTGTTGAATCCCAAATTCAAATTGAAGAACAAAAGAATGAAGCAATTGAGGAATCCTCTCAAGTTAAAGAGAATGTATTTGAAGAAGATAAAGATAATAAAGAAAGACTTGCAATTCAAAGCAAACATCTGAAGCAAGTCAAAGAAGAAAAAGAAGTAAGAAAAAGGAAGAGAAGGACAATCGAAGAAAGAAAAAAGAAAAAGAAGAAGTATCTTACACTTAAGAATATAAATGATTTCTTCTCACCAAGGAACTATGAAATAAAGAAGGTAAATGAAAAAGAGATGAAATACCAAGTTCTTTCAAGGAAGACAGGGTAAGTGCAGATATGACAACATAAACCAATTTTTTGTATATTTTGTGCATTTATTCTTTTGTCTCAAATATAATTGACTTTAGAGTTCAGCATAAAAATTGACATATATATTTCATATTATAAAACTATAACAAGAATGTAAATTCTAGAAACCACTTAAAATAGGGCTTACCAAAGAAGCACATAATGTATCTAAACTTTAAAACATTAAACAATCGTAATATGTGATGTCTTTGATTCATAAGATAAACCATGTCTAAAGAAATTTTATCAACACATTTTCATGACATAATTCGTAAATATTCAATGATAGGAAATTTGGAATGGAATGCTTTCATACATTGATAAGAAGTTGCCTCAAATCCCAATAAGCTTAAAAGGAATTCTTTTTGGAAGCCACTTCAAAAAAGAAAAAATTATATATGAATACACTTTAAGTCTTAACGAAAAGACAAATGTCCAAGTCATAAATGGTTAACTATTTTTAGTCAAATATGAATTGAAACCAGTAAAGTCCAAATGCTGCAATCATGAAATTTAAATAGAGAAAATCTCCACATAAATAATATAAGCAATAAATAATCTGCCCAAGATAATGTAGTTCATATTTTTGCCAAGCAATCTAATTTCTTTTTGAATACAACGGTGCTAAATAGAATATTACACTTATTAAATTATTATATATAGAACATATCTATTTGAGCTCATTATTGACAAAAAGTGCAAGAATGTTCTAAATGTGTGCAATTCAGACGAAATGAAGAAATTCTTCAAGAAGCAAAATCAAAAAAACTACATCCAAAGATATAGAAAATTCAGAGTTTAGTTTTGATGGCAAAGAAGGAAGCTTCGGAGGTAACATCAGAGGAGTCAATGTGATGCTTTGGAGGCTCTAAAAAAATCTTCAAAGGCTCTAAAAACTATCTTCGAAAGCTCTAAAAAATATCTTTGGAGGCTTTGAAAAATGTCTTTGGAGGCTCTAAAAATTAACTTTGAAGGCTATGAAAATTTTCCATCGGAGGCACTAAAAGTATAAATTTGGAGGCTCCAAAATAGTGTAATGAGGCAGCACTAAGTGGCATTTAGCGAAGCATTTTTAAGTAGTAAGAAAAATGAGAGAAAGCTGCAACGGCTAAGATATTTTTCAAGGCCCACAAAAGAATGATTGAAGCAACAATGATTCTAGATTACAAGTGCTGAAACAAAGAATCAAGTTTAGCATCTTCACTTATGAGCTCAATTGCAAGCATCTACAAAAGAAGTAATGAAGGAAGATAAGTTGCTCAACTTGATAATTTTGTTAGAGAATCATGCTTTATATATTTATATATTTTAGATGTCTCTAAAACAAATGGGTTGATTGCATTAATTGAGCTAAATCATTTGAGATAAAATATTCTAAATATCAATTTATGGAATTGAGTAATCTGTAATATTGTTATAGTCCCAAGGCATAAATTAAGCTTGTTTGGGAAACCTCACAATTTAAGGTCTCAAATAGGAATTTCATTCTTAGTCATTCCTTCTGTAATTATTATTAAGATATAAATCATTAAGGATAAATCAACTCAAATAACTATGTAAATTTTGATAAAATGAAGTTTCTGCACTACCTCATTCTATGCCATATTGTTATTATTCATAATTATGATGGATATGAAAATTCTTTTAGTGTGCTTAAATTAAAAGTACACAATAAAAAAAATGATAAGTGCATAATGTTGAAAATGTCTTATATGTATGACATGTTTTAAAAATGCTTAATGATAGGATTAAATGATTATTATATGCTCTATAATGATTAATCAAATAAATAAAAAAGGGGAAAGGGAAAACAAAATTTATATCAAATAGTTATGAGGGTGAATAAAATAAAATTAAAATTAAAATCCGAATATTTCTTAGAAATTTTTTTGGAGCCCTACCGCCTGCTACACCAGGCACCCGTAACTCCAAGCACATACATTTACAGCTGCTTGCCATTTCGAAAACCCTTATCTATGGCTCGTCAAATAGGTTTTATTCCTATTCTATTCTCATCTCCCAACCTCCTGCGACCCCAAAAGGGCAAGTGCCTATGATTGCTAAGCTCCATTAGAGCCATTTCACTAAGCCTCTACTTTTCCATTACATTCCTACATCTCAATGGCACCAAAGGTCACTGTTTCCAATACCCAAAGAGAAGTGAAATGACCTAGGACTCGAGGAGGAGCATTTTCTTCCCAGCCTTCAACCTTTGAAAGCACAAGAAGATCTCAAGCTAGATAACGAAGGTAATCTCCCTTCTTGACCTAATGTGAATATTGAAGAAGAAGAGAATGTAGAAAGAGGTGAAGGAAGGCCAAAGAAATTTTATTTGAGCATGTTACCAAAAGAGGTTGATGGAAGAAAGGTTCCAATTGCCAAATTTGAACCAACGAATTTGCCTGCATATTACTTTGGCAATGAGGACAAGAAATTCAAATTTTATACCTCAACGCTTGGCAAACTTGATCATGTTCAGAAGAAGATTGATCTAGATTTTTTTGATAAATGAAAATTTGACATTCGATCAATGTTAAACTGTTAAGGGTGGACTGAATTAATGAAATATGAAGCACCAATTTTCAAAGAACTAGTTCTTGTATACTTCAATTGGAAAGATAGCTCTTATGAATCTATGGTAAAAGATGTGAAAATAAGTTTTGGAACAAACTTGTTATCACCAGAAGAACACCTTAGAGAAATACTAGGTATGCTAGCCATAGAAGATGAGGATAACCTGAAATAGGAAGATATTTTCAATAAACTATCTTCAAGTATAGCCTATACATCTACCCACACTTACGTGAGAATAAGAAACTTAACCATTGAGGTCAGGATGCTTAGAAAAATCTTAGAAAATATGTTCATGCCTAAGCTTGGAGGAACAGAGCAAGTTACGGCAAATGAAGCCAAAGTTTTGTGAAAATTGCACACCTATTAAAGGGTCAGTTTGCCAAACCTCATGTTCACTGCATTTGGGCACTTATCATAGAGAACAGACCACATGGTTTCATATGGTGTATGGAAGACAAAAATATTTGAGTATTTTCATGTTCCAGTCAATGGGGAGTCTTGCATACACATGTCTAAATTAAATAAGGACTATGTCAGAGCAACACTTCTAAAGAGAATGGGAATCAAGTTCTCAGAATATGTGGTAGAAATGAAGGAAAAGAATGAAAGAGAGATGGAGGAAGATGATGAGGAAGATAATGAGGAGAGTGATGAATATGAAGAGGAGGAAGAAGAAGAAATGGGTGAAAGAGAGCAAACAACTCATATAATAGTCCCATTATAGATAGATAGTTCTCACCTCCTAGAACTTCACCTAAAGTCATTTTTCCAAGGTTTTCTGCATATGCTTTGTTGTCTCTAGAAGTAAAGGAACTAAGAAAGGAAGTAGGGGAACTAAGAAGAGAAGTAAAGGAAGAAATAGGAGAGTTGAGAAGAACATAAGAAGGGATAGAAAAGAAGATAAATATTCTTCTCTCTCAGTTTGAGACTTCCCATCCAACACATAGAGTTGATCCCACTTCACCTATTAAGGATCCAGAACCTAATTTCAATATATGGGAGTTTACTTCCATCAGAGACACCACTTAGGAGGAGTCGGCTTCTTGTAGACCATCTACAGATCCTCATACCTCTTAGAGAGATTTTAATCCTTTCAATTATACTTTTTGAGAAAAGCATAACTTAGATGTTTTAAGTATTTTGTGATCTTCATCTCTCTCTCTCTCTAAAAATATTATGAATAGTAACAAATCAAGTGGCATTAGTTTATAATATGAATGTTTGTTCATGAAAATAATGTTTATTTATGACTCTAAGTTTCATGACATAAGTGTTTAATTATGCAATATGATTTAGGAATTTCTACATTCATGTCTATTACATTTTGTTATGATGATCCATATCACATTAATAATCCATATTTTGATGAACGAATGTTTAACTATTAACTCATTTTGCAAGAAGTACATGAGTAAGCATGTAAAGTAATGTCCATTACATATTGCTTAATGTACAACCTGGGAATGGAAAATAAACTATTAATGAAAATTGTTTTGAATGTATAAGAAAACTATATGAGAAATTGTAATGATAGAATAATGAAATTTCATAATATGAATGTGTATTTATGCAATATGATTTAGAGTTATCTAAATATGATGAGATAACTGATTCGTTTCCCTAAAAGCTCAAGCTTCTAGTAAAAATGATTAGCATTGAGGCCCTAAAAATTAGAATCATATATGAAATGATTCAAGAAAATAGATTAAGAATGCTTAATCCTAAAGCAATATCTATTATCACTTATTGTACAACCTAGGAAAATGGAAAACAAAAATCACAAATGAAGAATATTTTGGATATTTTTTATAAGAATGTGATGATGTTAATTTATAGAGATCTGAGTTTCATAGTTAGAAATGCTTACATTATATAATTACAATGAATAAATAATCAACAAATATTTATATGGTAATTTCACAACCTTTTCATAGTATGAAATGTTTGAAATAGCTATTGATGATCCATACACATATTATGATTTTGATGGACAAATATTTTGGTAAAATCTATGCTTGTGTTATAACAATCTATATTTGTGTCATGATTTTGATGAATGGATGTTTTACAGATAGTCTATATGATTTATATCTATTTATCATACATGGTCTTTAATGTTTTGAATATTTGTCTATCATGACTTTGAGTATTTAAATGACTATATACTTAATTTATGAGTGTTTGTTTGAAAGCCCTTCAATAAAAGTTATGTAATGTTTGAATGTTGCCTTCTTCCTATTGATGTAATATCTTGATCACTAGTATGCTTAAAAATTTTACTCTTTAGACATTTAAGAAGAATAGTCTTTTAGGCTACTAGTGAAAATGATGCATAAAAAAAAGCTTAAACTGGAAGATCTATTTAAATACAATCTCCCATGGTATAGCTTTTTGATAATGACAACAAGGGGAAGAAGTATAGAGAAGACTTGAAAGTGAGGAGAAAATATAAAACTTGTAAGAAGTATGGAAAAGAAGACTTACGATAAGCATTGAGAAAATTCATGCAAAAATATACAAGTCAACAAAAGCAATAGAGGGAATATAAAAAGGATGATGAATATATTTAAAAGACTTACCAAACATATAAAAGTATTGTCATGACTCGTGCTAAGAAGAAAATAGTTTTAATATGTCATGACCAATATCATTCTCCATAGAATTACAAAATTCAAATTAGTTGAGGAGAGTTTGTTATAAAAAGAGAGAAATATGTCGTGAGAAAACTTATAGTTCTTAATATGTCATGACTAGTGCCAAATTCGACGTGCTTACATATCTCTATTAGTGAAGAGGAGTTTATTATTGAACCATTAGCATGTTCTTTATTGTCTCAAATCTTCAAGTTTTGTCATCATTAAAAAGGGAGAGAATGTTGAGTCATATATGTATTGTGATAGAATGATGATCCACATATGTATTATATATGATTTTGATGACAACAAAACTTGTACTAAATTTGCATTATGCTAATGATATTGCTTATATTAGAAAACTAGAAGTAGAACTATACATGTGCCTAGTATGTACAATTCATGTTGATCCATGGGCATAAATTAGTTACTTTATGATTACTATGATCACATGATTATGATAATTAAACATTGCCTAAAAGTTGTATTTGAATTACTCATGTATGCTATTGAAATACTTTTGAAGTATTTTAAAAATTTTAATAGTATTTCAGAAGTCATTTCTATATCACTCAGAAGTATGTCAAAAGTAGCACAAAAAATCTATCAAAACACTAACAGTACATCAAAAATCACACAAAAGTTTTGTAACACTTACTCAAAATTTCTATCTCACGAATTTGATGAATCCAAAACTTTTGCATGTAAAAAGAAACTTCTGCAGAACTTCTGAGATCATTAACATAGATGTTCTATTGAACTCTTGTTCCACACAAAACCTTTGCGTAAACTCCATAGAACTTTTGAGGCTATTAACTCAAAAACTTTGTTAAATTTCTGTATCGCAAAGAACTTTTGTCGCAATACAACAGAAGCTTTGTTCCCTATTAAAACCCTTTAATTCTATTTAGGATAAGAAACTCTAAAGCCTGCATCCAATGCAATTTTTAAACCTCTGAAATTCCAATATTTAATTAGCTCCTCTGAACATATATCAGAAACCCTGAAGAATTTCTTTAGAGGCTCTGAAGATCATACTTAACATGTTTCAGAAACTTTAAAACCAATTTTTTAACAATCTGTTTGTAAATCCAATTATAAATGCTTCAAAAGAGAGTATAGGTATTCTAATGTATCTTCCAACTTCCAACAAAAAGCATACACACATACTTTGCTATGATTCCAAATGTTTTGCTATAAGTTGGAATTGTCATAATCCACAAAGCATTCATTTTTGTTTATCTTCCAAGAATCTCTTGTATATCTATGATTACTTGATAAATAAAGAAAAGCAATTATATGATCCATTATGCAATCATTCTTATTAATCATATGTTGGATTGTTTATATGTTCGACATGGAAATATCAACTTGTGAAAGAAAGAATAATAATTGGACGAGTTTATATAAAACATATAGATTAAAGTAAATATCCATGCTTCATAACATATGTACATCATGAATGAATAATTATAGAATGATTAATGCATTTCAAGGAAACATATATATGATTAATTAGACATGTCTTCATGAATAGAGAAACATGAAGTCATCAATAGTAGATGTAAGAATAACAAGATGCTTAAATGTACTTATCTTTCTCAAAGCACAAATTCATTTTGGTTATCTCAAAGCACTCATGAAAATTCCTTTTTGGATGTTCATATTTGAATAATTATTTTAGTATATTTTGTCTTTACATAAGCTTCAAAGACATCATAGGTGTTTAAACAAATGAATGACAATATGCTTAATACACTCATTCTTTACAAAATATGAATCAAATATCCTATCCATGCTTCTAAAATCATGTATACTATAAGTGAACAAATGTATTTCAAGCCATAATGAGAAATGTTAAAGTTTCAAAAAGCGACAGAATGCAAAAACTCAAGTAGAGGATGGCAGCTGCTTGGCACCCGCCTGTCATACCGTCTGCCAATGGACAGACGGATGACTCAAAACCAAAGCTTAGAAAGCAAACCACCTGGCATGTCCCTAGCCGGCCTATGCCTACTACCTAGGAGCACTACCGATATGGCAGCCACTTGTGCCTACTGCTTGGGAGCACAGCCAGTATGGCAACCGCATGCCAAGAGACTATAAGGTGCACTTGGAAGAAAAGCCAAAAATCGACCGCAGCCACATGGCCCAGCTGCCTGGCATATCGCCTGGCACACAGCCACTTGGCCTAGGCTCTCGATAGTCAAAAATTCAAACGTTGCAAGTGATGTTACTTCTATGCTTCTTATCCAATGATCTCAAGTTTTTAAGATCTATTTAAGGAGCAATTAGGGATGTTTGAGAGATAAGAAAAAGGGCAATAAAAGAGTAAAGAAAAATAAGAAAAAGAGAGAAATCATCTTATATACCCTAAGGCCAAGATCTACCACTTCCATATTCAAAAAGAGCTTTCATCTCTCAACTTCCTTTCAAGGCCAATCTCTACACAACGAAAGGGAAGAGTTTCTGTATCAAGAAGAACAACATTCAAAGTCTTCCCCGGTACTCAACAAGAAACATGTCCAAAAGTGTAATTTGTTTATTTCATTTATTTCAATTGTAGAAGTTGTTGGTTTGCTTGAAAACCTGAGTGCTAGAGTTATTTGTAAGCTTGTGTAAACTAACATTGTTAGAGTTGTTGGTAAGCTTGTAAAATCCAACATAGTGCGTATCTGGTGAGCTAGGTAAAATAGTGTATGAGTTCTTAGTTAGCTTAGAAAAACCAAGTGTGATTCCACAGAAGATTAGTGGAACTTGAGTGCAACAAGTAAAGTTAACTCAGAGAGTGGACTAGGTGCTAAGAGAGGGCCCGAACCACTATAAGTTCCATGTGCTATCTGTGCTCAATCTTTCTCCTATATTCTTACTTGCCTTATCCATTACTTCATTTTGATTAGCACGCAAACATAAAAGAAAGAGGAATTTGATCAAACAGGGGTTAAAGAAGTAAATTTTTTAAAACCCAATTTTTTAAATCCAAGAGGGGGGCTCTTGGATTCTAGCCAATCCTACTAGGACCAACAAAAGAGGTAATGTAATGTGCAAAATGAGTGCTATTAATCATCTATATGAGTTTGTGGTGAGCTCAAGAAAACCATATTGTATGAGTTATTGGTGAGCTCTAAAATTCTAACAAGTTCGCTGGTGATCTTTAAAACCAGTGAGTTTCCTGGTGAACTTATGAAACCAGAAGAGCGCTAGGAGCACAATACTTATGCCTCTTAGAGCTAGAATCTAAAAGAGTGTTGAGAATACTATTTATGCCCGCTGGAGCTAGAATCCAAAAGAGTGTTAGGAGCACTTTGTACATCCATTATATGGGATATAGTGGAACTCAAGGCATAATGAGTGTATGCTCTTGGAAGATTGAATGTAGGGATGGGGTTCCTGAACCACTATAAAAATTGTTGTGTCTGTATAATTGTTTTTCTTGCATATAACTGTCTCATTATCATAGTTCACATATTACTATACACACAATTACCTAGTTGAAATAAGAATGGCTAAGAGAAGCTGAATTTAACCAAATGAATAGATATAAAAATCACTTACATGCTGCATCACAACTTCTACATAGCTCATTAATTTTTATTTGGCCATAATTTTTATATGCTCAATTCATCCCTCTCCTCTTGAGCTATCTATATTACATGGGACCAACATGGAGTAGGTATCGTGTTAGGCTGAACCACTATAAAAATATCATTACATTGTGCCATGTGATTTGTTTTCCATCCTTTCACAGCACTTTTATCTTTAACTTGACCAAATTTTTTAAGATTCAATTCACCCCACTCCCTCTTGAGTCACCATTTTGTACAGGACCAACACTACCTTAATTCCTCCTCCACTACCCTCCAAAACAAAAAAATACAGGTTCTAGGAAGCCCAGAAACCCTAGACCTCAACCTCACACACCTCAGCCCTCTTCTGATGACCCAGGCTATTTCCCTCTAACCTACTCCAAGAGACCCAAACCTCCACCTAAAAATCTATAGCATGCTACACTTCTCTTTACTGTCTTTGTTATTATTTTGTATATATCATGTAAATTTTTATGTAATGAAATGAGATGAAATGCAATGAAAAATTTTTATGCAATGCTTATGTGTTCTTTCCTTTCTGCACAATATGCATATGTTCTTTTTTTTCCCTTATGCACTTTTTGATAATGAAAAAAGGGGGGGAAATAATAGTAGTAGCATTATAATTAGGACTAGCACACTTAGTAATGGGGAGAAATAGCAGACATGATCAGTAGAAGTAGTCTAGTGCACTTAATCAAGGGGAGTATTAGAGATTATCAATTTTTTTTTGAAAGGTATTTTACTCAGATATTTTTTTATCATTAAAAATGGGCAGAATATTGAGTCAAATCCTTTACTTAGCTTGATTTTGAAGATAAATGTAATTAACTAGCTAAGTTTTAATAATAAGCAAACACATGAGTAAAAATCTAAGGCATCAATAAGTTACTTTGCAAGTGTTGTAGAAATGTATTTGAAACTGATAATTTTAGCTAAGGAAGTAACTTAAGAATTGTTGGATTTCAAGATTACATCTATTTAAAATCCACCATGGATAAAATTTTCAGAGGAAGAAAACATAATGAATGCTCAAGTAACATCTCTGAACTAAGTAGACAACTTTAGATGTTCTTTAGAGAATGTTCGGAGGTGTATTAGAAGAGAAAGACTTATCAATATGAAAAAAAACATGTAAAGGAAATTCAGAGGATCTAAAATCAATTTTAGATGAGTTTCATAGTAAAAAATGCAATGCTTTAGATGATTCGGAAGATAGCATCAAAGGTGCCAAAGCACTTATGCATGGCACTAAGGAAATTGCATTGCTTCAGAGGTGCTAAGGCTTTACTTTAGAGGTTTTGAAGCATGAATTCATTGTGTTGAAATATTAATGACACTTCAAACATTCTGAAGTTCTACTATAAGAATTTTTGAAGAATGTGTGCAATGCATTTCGAATGAACTAAAGAATGTAGGTGCGTAGCTAAGAGATTTTCATTACTTTAGAGAGTCTGAAGTTATTGCTTTAGTGAGTATGCAGCAGCGGAGACTCCAAGTAGTGCGAAGACTCACAATTTCCAAAGGAGAGCTCCCAAATGCATCCCATCCATCCAAAGGCTCTGAAGTCTTTACTTTAGATGCTCTAAAGTCATGGGAACACTACAACAATCAAAAATTTGAATGTTCCCTTGCATTAAATGAGCTTCATCTTCCCAAATGGCTAGATTTTAAATCCTATTATAAAAGAAGTTAACAAAGGATGTTCCAATAGTTAGACAAGTAATCAAAGAGAATTAACTCAAGCATTTAGTTTTCTTCCAAAAGATTAACTCCACTACACAACTCTTCCAATTGCATTCAAAGCAAATCATTTAACAAACTTCTTGGAGATTGAATCTATTGTGTTTAATTGTTTATTATTTTCATTCTTAAACTTTGTACACTCTACTTATCTAGAGGAATTTACTTCTATACATTATATATTTTTTGTTTTCTCATTTGCAAGCAAGGGGCTTGCAAATTATTATTGAACAACAAGTAGGGAAACTTGCTAGAGTTTGTAAAAGTTGGTTAGTGAGCTTTGAAAATCAACAAGTGTATTTTTTATTAAAGTGAGTTGATCAAGGTGTTAGTGGAACTTGAGTTCAGTAAATTAAACTAACTCAAAGAAGTGGAGTAGAAACCTAAGAGAAGGGCTGAACCACTATAAAAATATTATATAAGTGTGTTATGTAATCTTTACTATTTTATTTCAATAAAATCATTTGAACTTGACCAAAATTTTTAAAGGCTCAATTTACCCCTCCCCACATCTTGAGCCACCATATGTAAGGGACCAATAGATCCTCTTGTAGCATTATTAATCATGGCTTAGCATGGTTGTGTTTGTCATCCATCATAGAAAAACTGGTTTAGCAACTCTAAAGAAAACTGATGGTGAGGGCATTGAATAAGCAGTACTTTGAATCTGTCCAAAGTCTCATGGAATGTCTCACCCTCCATTTGAGCAAAATTTACTATCTTACCTCTTAGTTTTGCAATTTTTGCATGAGAATAAAATTTACCTATGAATTTATTATAAATTGTATCCCATGTGTTTCACAAATTAGGAATCGATGACATAAACCAGGTTTTTGTTGTATCCTTAAAGGTGTATGGAAAGCATCTCATGCACAATTGATCCTCTGAAAGTTACCAAGGAAAAGTTTGAATAGTTGCATAAAAATCACGCATGAAAATATAAGATCTTTTATATCAACACCATGAAAAGAAGGATGCATATTAAAATGTATATATTTAAACTCATAATTCCTAGCATTATCACCTAGGACAATGCATGAAGGTGATGTCCCAATAGCAAGGGATACAAATTCCTTCATCAATTGTTATGCATGTTGAGCCACCTTGTTTTCCATATTTTCTCCCAAGTGTTCTTCGTCGACTTCGCTTGTGATTGCTCTCTCTTCCCCAACTTTGTCAATGTGATCATTGAAATGTAATAAATTGGGGTTCAAAGATCGTCTTCCATAATGTTGAACCAAATAATGCATATGAAAAACAACCAAGTTTTGATAAAGAGTAACAACATAAAAGTGAACATGCGTGGTACTAACTATTGTGTTTCCAAGAATTGCATAAACAGATATAAGCATACAGGGAAACAACGCCAATGTAGTGGACAGTGTACGCAGCGAATGCATCAGCCAGCATATGGCTCTAAAACTTTGAAAAGAAGCCATCGAGTAAATCTATAGCTATGAAGTTCAAGCCTCAATGAGTGATCGAGCAAATCATCAAAAGATAAAGTCAATGTCAGATAGCATTTACCTCCAAAAGATTCAGAAAAATCATTCACAGATAAGTCAGATGAACTCCTTATAGTCAACAATTGCACATAACAAATAGACAAATTCAATTTGTAGAAGCAAGAGATGAAATAGAGCTGAAATTAGACAAATGAAGGAGCCAAAATTGAGTCAAATTACTCAAGCATTTGTCTTTCATATAAAGCTCATCTAAAAACTAAAGAGGCCAGAAATCCTTACAAAAAATACAGAAAATAAATAGAAGCGAAATGACAGCAAAAGAACAACTTTGTCTATCATTTTCATCTCAAGGGTTGTCTGCCACTTGTAAAAGATAAACCATCTGATAACCACTACAGAAATAAGTCGTCTATGGCTCAAGGAGTAGTCTATTACTTCTAACAAACAACTCATCATATGAACAACTAAAATGATGATTTGTATGCATGCCACAACTTTGTCTATCACTTACAATAGATAAACCAACAGATGAACCATCTGAAAAACATTGTCTATGGCCAACAACTTTGTTTGCTAATTTCAACAAACAAAGTAATTATGTCTATTATGGAAGGAGCCTTACCTACCAAGAAGAATCATCTGCTACTTACAACAAACAAAACCACTTCGACTAATGAAAAGGAGACTTCGTCTGATGAAAGTCACTTTGTCTACTATGAAGAAGCTTTGTCCTCAACACAAATATCGTTTGCTACTTACAACAAACAAAGCAATAGACAAAGCTACCTTGACTAATAAAAGCAACTTCGCTTACCAAGAGAATGCCATCTGATGAGTAATAAAGAAGAAAAACTTTATTTGCATCTCTATAATTCATCTGTTACTTACAACAGATAAACTAGAAGATGAAGTAAAATATTGTAATGGTCTTTGATAAAATTATAAAGATGAAGTTGTCTATTATGGATATACTTAGAGTCCCTTTGTCTATTACTTACAAGAGACAAAATCAAGACATGAACATACAAAGTCCTCAGATAAAATATGCTATATCATAAAGAGTAGAAGCCATCTTTACAAGACATCACTGTCTGCACTCTCCGGTCAAAATCTTATTTGAAGTAGATTTTATTAAATAGATCGGACAAATTGAGCTTAGTTGAAGATGGAAAAACATTCAAAGGAAAGCACTCTACACTCTGACAAAGGTTGCAACCTTTAGAGGCAGCGTCCTCTCAAGCTTAATGGGGTGTCTTTCCAAAAAAGTAAAAGACTTAGTCAAGTAGAAAAGTATTTATCCAGTATTTTATAAAATCAAAAAGCATCTTCTTCAAGAATGGCATTGCAGGCTTTCCAGTTACAAATGAGTTTCTCAAGAAAATAACTTTTTAACGGAAGAAATCAGAAAGTTCTTTAACATTCAAAAGAAAGCAAACTACCTCTAACGGGAAGAAATCTCTGAAGTAATATAAAGGTAGTACAGTGCCAACGAAGAAGGTTGAGGTAGTTGAGAGAAAAATAAGAATAAAGCTTAAACAAGTAATATCTCTCTCAATCAAACTATACTTCCTCCTAGATAATCAATCTCCATTGCACTAATAGATAATGAGCCTAAAGTTTCTATCTTAATTAAACACATGGAGTATTGATATCTAATGAGCTTCAATGAGATATCATTTTATATATGAGCCTAAACTCTATACAAATTAGCCTAACAAAAGAGGCAATATAATGTGCAAAAATGAGTGTTATAAATCAACAAAGTGAGTGTGTGGTGAGCTCAAGAAAACTATATTATATGAGTTATTGGTGAGCTTTATTAGAAAATAAACAAGTTTGCTGGTGATCTTCGAAACCAATGAGTTTCCTGTTGAGCTCATGAAGTCCAGAAGAGTGTTGGGAGCACTATGTTTATGCCCCCAAGAGCTGAAATCCAGAAGAGTGTTAGAAACACTTGTTTACACTCCCTAGAGCTAGAATTTAGAAGAGTGCTAGGAGTACTTTTTATTTCCTTTATATGGGGTATAGTGAAACCAAAGACACAATATGTGTATGCTCTTGGAAGAGTGGATGTAAGGACGGGGTTTCTAAACCACTATAAAAACTATGTTGTTTGTGTGTGTGTTTGCTCATCTATTTTATTCTTTATTAATCATAACATTATCATTCACATCATCATGCATACGTGATAACTTGCCTGAAATAAGAATAGCTAAGAGAAGTTGAATTTGGAAGTAAAGTAGTTATAATGATCAATTTATTTAAGTTCATTGGCTTTGATTATATATTGTATTTAATAGAGTTAGTTTCAATTTCAAGTGTTAACACTATCAAAGATGACAAAAGGTATAAAATTTAGGCTAATTTTTTTTACATATTGCGACTAATTCAAGAAAATGTTCAACATAGAAGTTTTATCCATTAAAGTTACCTCGCCAATGAAACAAGAATCCCATGAGTTAGAGATCAAAAATGAAATTTATGGCCAAAATACTACAGCTATCTTAGACTTCAAATCTCTTAAATATGATAAAGGCATCATTTGTAATCAATTGTTGAAAAAGATAAAGGCTTATTTGGAAAATGTGTTCAACATAAAAGTTGTAAAAATTCAAATTATCTTTCCAACCCATCAAGAATTAAGTGATTCAAATATTTTATGAGAAATATATGGTTAAAATAGTAGACACTGCTTCTGGACATTATAGATAAAAAATGGGAGTCGCGGCCCCCAATTGTGACAAGATTACTAAGTTTGGAAAATTTTAGTTTTGTACATAAAACTCTACTAAGCTATGCAAGAGAGGTTTAGACTAGGAGGGTTATAAATAGATTCTTAACATGTGGATTGGGGGACTTTTGAAGACTTTTGGAAGAAGGCAAGGAAGATCGTTGGAGAAAGTTGCTACAACCTAAATATTATGTTTTCTTTCTATCTAGTTTATCTATTATTTTTGAATCAACATTTAAACTTGGATTATGATGATGCTTATTAATTACTCAATTGGTTTTAATTCAATTATGGTGTTCTAAATTTCTTTTATCTAGGGTTAGATGGATCCTAGCAATGAATATTGTGTTGATGTTTGATTTTTGAGTTTAATTATCTTCTTCCTCATTGTTTCTTCTTTTCTAAGCTTAATGCATGCATGTGATTAGTTACCATGTGTATGATCTAAGATTTCTAATTCATTCTTGAGAGAGATGAATTAGGAATAGACTCTTGAATTGAAAAACATATGATGCGATGAAGTCTAGAGATAGCCAATGCACATGTGTGTGAGTATGACCTTGTGAGCGCATATATTACACAAGGATGCCTAAACTTAATAAGCTTATTGATTTGGATTTGCATAGAGACATAGTAGATCACTTCAATAGGCACACCTACCATAGCACTTGAGAAAATGTGGTAGATACTTTAGTGCATCCAATTGACAATGAGAGGAATGATAATTTACTCAATTCAATTCATCAATACAAGTGGATTTGCTAGGTGAATTGAAATCCCTAGACATTTCATCCATTAATCTTTCTTGTCTTACTCTTGTGATTTGTTAGCTCCATTATTCTATTTAGATTTAGTTTTTATAACAATTACTACAATTTACTCAATCAAATAATATTGATTTGATATAAGTTTAGTTCTTAGTGTGTAACAACATAATTTCTCATTAGAATGATACTCTAACTCATCATATCTATATTACTTGTGACTGTGTATAATGCACATGATTCAATAAGTTTTTGGCACCATTGCTAGGGAGTTAGTGAAATTACACACTAATCTCAATACTAATCGAGATTGGTATTACTTTGGTTTTTCCTTAGTATTTAGTTTTTATTTGTGTATTTCGTTTGATCCTTGAGTTTACTAATGGCATTTAATAGCTATCAATGGCCTACTAAGAGGATACTAATGACAAGTCGGATTGCATGAAATGGACACTCTCATTACAATTACTATACAGTTTGAAGCACTTAATCAAAAGATAGACAGTGTGAATGCTTCAGTAATGAATATCCAAAGAGTTACATGTGAATTTTGTGGTGGAGGATACTCCAGCATGGAATGTCAGGTAGGTAACACTTTTTCATAGCCTAGTGAGAATGCTAACTTTGTTTGACATTTTCACAGGCAGTAAAACAAACCTATAGTAATACTTACAACCAGGGATGGTATAATCATCCCAACTTTTCATTGAGTAATCAAAATGCGATGAGACCACCACTAGAATTCAAGCAACTGGAAGAGAAAAGATCTAATCTAGAAGAGATAGTCACCAAACTTGCTAGCAGCACTCAAGACTTCATGAATAGCATAGAGATGAGATTTCAAAATTAGGAGGTGTCAATCAAAAATTTGGAAAGCAAGCAGGTCAGTTGGTAGATAAATTGTTAGGAATACAACAAGGTTTATTGCCTAGCGACACTGAAATAAATCCAATTGAAAAGGTAAAGGCCATAACCCTGAAAAATGGCCAGTAAGTGGGAGAAAAGTCGTTGAACAAGAGGCACTCAAAGAAAAACAAGAATAAATTATTGAACAACCACAATAGGTAGGTAAGGGCAAACTTTTTCTAGATAATCCCAATCCATATGTGCCTCCAATGCCACTTCCTCAAAGACTCTAATAGCACAAAATAGATAAGCAATTTTTCAAATTTCTTGATGTGCTTAAAAAATTGCATATTAATGTTACTTTTGCAGATACCTTAGCATTGATGCCTAGCTTTGCAAAATTCTTGAAGGAGATCTTAGAAAACAAAAGGAAGCTGAAGGATTATGATATTATAGAGTTGATTGAAGAGTGTGGTTCCATCATCAAGAGAAAGTTGCCTTAGAAGCTCAAAGATCTGGGAAGCATCAGGATTCCATGTGCTATTGGGAATTTTGTGTTTGAAAAAGCATTATGTGATCTAGATTCACTTAAAAAGTTCCACAAGTTGATACTAAGATTTAAAGAGCTTGAGCATCCAAAATCCAAAATCCACCTCATAGATGTTAAGTAAAGAAGGAGGCAGTCAAGCTAAAGACTATAAATTAGAACTATTTCTCATCCCTTCTCTCTTAGGACTTTTAGTTATTTTCTATATTATTTTATTTTTATTTATGTTTAGCTTTTTTAAATGTTTTCTTGATTGCAGATAATCCCTTGTTGAGTGCATCAAAAGTTTCTTTACACCATCAAAGGCAACCTTCATCCACATCAGAGGAGAGCTTGCCCCCATGAGGAAGTTTTTTTCCTCTTATGTAATTTTTCTTTGAAAGTGGGCAAAATTTCTTTTGAATTTAGGTATACTTTTTCAATGAGCTTCAATTTTTGATGACTTAGCTAAGAAAATCCGAGAGCAATTTTTGCTCAAACATTGAAACTGAATAGGATTCTTCTCTCTTGATAATCAATAACATATGCTTAGTTTTTTATTATCATTTAACATGATTTAGAAGAAAGCATAGCTGCTACCTGTTGCACCAAATCTCTTCACTAAGCTTAATTTTGACAATGAACATATTTAACTAGCTAAGTTTTGATGATATACATGGAAAACCCCCTTGGTTTGAAGATCCTCATGATCCTAACCATGTATTCAAGCTCAAAAAAACCCTCTATAGATTAAAGAAAGTCCTAGAGCATGGTATGTAAGGTTAAGTAAATTTAAAGCAGGTCACCTACCATAAAACTTGAGAAATGGTGGTAGATATGTTAGTGCATTCGATTGACAATGAGAGGAATGATAATTTACTCAATGCAATTCATTAATACAAGTGATTTTCTAGGTGAACTTGAATCCATAGATATTGCATCCTTTGATCTTTCTTCTCTTGCTCTTGTGATATGTTGGCTCTATTATTTTGTTTAGATTTAGTTTTTATAACAATTATTATAATTCACTCAATCAAATAATACTGATTTGATAAAAGTTTGATATTTGGTGGTAACAATATAATTCTTTGTGGGAATGATACTATAACTTATCATATCTATATTACTTGTAATCGTGTATACTTGCATGTGACTCAACACAAGGATTTGAGTTCAAGAATCAAAGACTCTTTAATATGGCTTACGCTTTTTAGTGAGTTGCTCCTCAAATCTTGATGTCTATTGTGTTGGATATGGTGGGTTGCCTTTATGAACTTTTCACACTCCTCTATCTCCTCATTCCCAATTCCTCAGTCACTTGGTTGAACAAGACATGCTTTAAGTGAATAAACATCTTTAAGTAAAACTTCCACTTGCTCTTGATCTTCTGGTATAGCTTTTTCACTACTTGATGGAAGCTCTAGTTCTTTTTCACTGTTTAAAGTGATTGCCTTGCATCATTCTCCTAAATTGACTTCTATGTTGCTAAGTAGATTATCTTGTGGGCTATTAAACATATTGGCAAACTGAGCACTTTGAGTTTCTAGATTCCAAATTTGCACAAATTGATTCTGTATCAAAGTAGGTTGATTCTGAAAATTGTCTCTTACCTCTTCCATGAATTCGTCTATCTCTATCTTGAAATTATCTGTCTTGGCCATGAACTTATTTAGCTTGTTTATGGTATTGGCCAATGTAGCTAAAACAACCTCTCTAAATTTGTCTTCTATTTGAATGAATTGCTAACTTGACATTCTTCACTGAGATGGTTGGCTTGATAAAATTCAAACAAAATTTGAGGAATTTGAACAGCATTTACCCCCAATTAACAAAATTTCTCCATATTGGCCATGAATTTATTTGTGTAATTCAAGAGCTTGCAAATATATTTCTCCATAAAGAGTTGGGGTGATTGAACCATCTTGGATTGTATGTGTTAGAGTATGGGTTGTTCTACTGCTGCCTATAGAAGAAGTTTTAAATGTGTTTGAGTATGATGACCATGATGCTTAGCACAAATCCTATGAAAGCAGTATGAAAATTGCAATGAATAACAAAAATAAAATAAAAATTCAAAGAAAACTAGAGTTATTTATTTTGATATTGGAAACAACTATAGTCCCTGATAATGGCACCAAAACCTTGTTGTGGATTATCCAAATGCAAGCATACATGTTGTTAATAAGTAATAAAGTAAAAGTAAGAGATCATTCCCATGAGGACTAAGATTACCATGTACCAAATTACTCTAACTCTAAATTTTATTTTAACAATCAAATAATGATAAGAGAAGAGAAAAGAAAATCTAAACAAACATAAATTAACAAGAACGTGAATCTAGATAAGTAGAGAATTAATGATTAAGACATCTAGGGTTTTTGAGTTCACCGAATTAATCTTATTCAATTCCACCAAATTTAACCAATCAATGCTTATTCCTATGTTGATAACGAATTTCTCTTTTAAAATTGTTATTCTTTATCAACTCATAACAATCTATCCTAATTGGTAAATCTCCTACATCTCTGTGAAAATTCTAGACTAACTAAGACATATTAAGATTAAGAAACTCATAGTATTACATAAGCCTCAAGGATATCTCTATCATCATGATAATCTTATGGTATTTAATTATGGTCTAATTTAATTATCACTTCTTAGCCTCAAATTGAATCACAAGTCATGTAGAAAGGGCTAAGAATACTTTCACAAGCATTAAAATCAAATTAAATATTCAACATAGATAATGAATAAACATGAAATTGAATTAAAATGAATATTCATAATATGGCTACATCCTTCCCTTAGAATAGAGTGTTTAACTCATAATATAATCAAAAGAAATCATAAACATTATTTAAACATGGTTGAGAAAAGAAAAAGAATTTAGAACAATTGAGAAATATAAGAGAATGAATCTGTATCTAGGTAGCACTCCTTTCTCTTCACAGCAATCTCTCTTTCATATCTTCTCTTATATACCAAAGATCATCTCTCCTTGCTAGCCCCTTTCTCCCCCTCTCAAAAGTCCTATTTATATCCCTCTTAATTAGGTTTAAATAGGCTTTATGTAGTGTAAATAGATTTACTACAGCTATGAAAAATTCTAAAAATAAATTGTCACTGCACTTCCAAATGTCGCGGCATTGTAATCTAGTATCGCGGCATAAAATTGTCGTCTACTAATCCTAGGATAGTTTTTACTATTTTTACTATAACTTTTGCATACAGTATTTGATAAGTGAATTTCATTCACTTGTTTCATGCATATTCAAACTTAGTTATTTGTGAATCCTTCATAGATTTAGAAGAATTTAACATGAAAATATTGATTTCTTTAGGTGAATAGAAGATGCGAAAGAAGATAAAAACTAAAGAAATATGAAGTTCAAAGTTGGAAATGAAGACAACTTGCAAAAGATCAACAAAGAAGTAAAGTTCACATGGCAGCAACATCTTACTGTGGCAAGCCATCTCCTTTTTGCTGGAAAGCACAATCTGCAAAAATATTTTTGAGTCAGCAACATGTTGCGGCAAGGCCTTCTTCTACCATGACAAGGTAGTCTTCTATCGTAGTAAGGCATTCTTCTACTGCGGCAAGAGGCCTGTTTGCTTGAAATCCTTCATTGGCAGAGAGTTCTTGCCTCAGCAAGCCCTTCCAATGTCGTGATAAGATGCTGCAGACAGAAATCCAAAAATTCTGGATCTTGTTTGACTTGTGCAATTGCTCAAACCCAATGGAGGGGGTATAAAAATGTAGTGAGGATATGTGTTTGGGGGATTTTTAGCAAGTTTTGGAACCAAAGAAACATCTTGGAGAGGCAACTACGTAGGATTGAAAGTGGAATCTATTGTAAAAGGGAGAAGATGGCCTTCATTGTATTGAGTTTTGTGAAGGGAGTTATTTCCTTTTTCATTGTACACTAAATCTTTCTTTCTAGGGTGAAGATATAATCCTCTCTGATACATTTATTTATTGGGAATGTTGGCTCTTTAATGCAAATCAATTGTTTTCATTCATTGAATTATTTGTTTTCATTTGGTTTAATATATTGCTTGATCACCAATATTATAAATCACATTGATTATCTAGCATGGTTAAGGCATACACCATATGCAAAACCATGAGCACCATTGAGTGAAAAGGATAGGTGGTTATGGTACACACCTTATGCTAAACCAGCCTATTTGATTCATGTGTTTTTAAGCTTAATGGGTTTTCACCTCAGTTACACTACACGTCATAGGTAATTAGAACGAGTGAAAATATTTAATTTAAACCTGCCCACCTAATAGTAATAATCTCACATTAGATAGAACGAATCTATGTTATGCATTGATTCTAACATCCCAATAGCAAAGAGTATCATTAAGTGATGAAATCAGATCCCTAAACCCTTGCACTTTATTAATTTCACCTACATTACCCATGGTTATTTGATTTCTGCAATTTAATTCAAGTCGTCATTTATACTTGTTTAGCTTAAATCACATTCCTTTAAGATAGTGACAAATCAGTAACTAAAGCTAATTGAATCGGTTTGAACATTCCCTATGGGATTGACCCTTACATTCGTGCACTGGCGAGGATTTATAATTTGAATTATCACGTTTTTGACATTTTTGGCGGGTAATCGTTGCAAATTAATTCAATTAAGTTAGTTACAATTATTCTTTTTATTTCTGTATCTAATTATATATAAGGTTTTTGATTCTTACTTTCTTTCTTTTGTAGAGCTGTGAATGAATGGAAGAAAATCATTGAATCCAGCTTTATTTCCATTGCAAGATCAAAGTCACAAAGTAGAAATTGAGACAAAAAGTTTAAGTGAAGACAAAGTAGTCCACATGGCTGACAACAGAGAGAATCGAGTGGCTCAATAAGCTCAACACTGATGAAAGAGTTTGCAGTCCCACCATAGGAATCTCACCATCATGCATTATATTGAATGATAATGCTAGAAATTATGAACTGAAACACATTCATTTGAACATGCTTCCATCTTTTCATAGAATAGCTATAGAGGATCCATTGACATTTATGCATGATTTCTGTGTAACAATACAAACTTTTCCATTGCAAGATATCACTGAGGATCAATTACGCATGAGATGTTTCCCATACACTTTGAAGGGTAGCAAAAACATGGTTCATGACATTAACTCCTGGTTCATTAACCACATGGGAGGCAGTGTACAACAAATTCATTGGCAAATTCTATTCTCATGTGAAAACTGCTAAATTAAGGAGTAAAATTGTTGCCTTCTATTAAATGGAAGCATTCCATGAAGCATGGGAGTGGTTTAAATCATTATTAATTCAATTTCCTCATCATAGATATCCACTGGAATTATTAATCAATCAGTTTTTCTATGATAGATTGACACAACCATGCCAAGCCATGGTTTGTAATGCTGCAGGCGGAGCCATGGGAGAAAAGACTCCGGAAGAGACATATGAATTGTATGAAATGCTTGGAGCAAATTCTTAGGAAAAGAATATAAGACTCTAGCACAAATCTATCTATGCAGATAGATGGCAGAGATGGCGGAATAAATGAAGGCAATGTGCTCGATGATAGTGAACATGAAACAATCATAACCTACCCTAATAGAGGTTCGTTCTTTTTGTGGGGTTTTAGGTCACTCATCTAAAATGTTTGTCCTTCGAATGATCATTTTACAGGTGATGCAGAATAGGCTAATGCAATAAATTTCTACAACCAGCAATCACAAAATGATCCTTATTCAAATTCTTGCAATCGTAGTTGGAGAAATCATCCTAACTTTTCTTAGAACAATGACAGAAATCAAAATCAACCTAGAACTTCCTTTCAATCACAAATGAAGAAGCCTACGCTTTAAGAAACCATGTAAAGTTTCATTCAAGCAACATAAACCCATTTCCAGAATGATGCAACTAAATAACAAAACATTGATTCAAGATTCCATATCATGGAAGCATCCATGAAGAAGATGGAGATACAGTTGGGTCAGATTGCAGAGGCTGTGCAAAGTCACACACCTAGAAAACCATCAAGTCAGCCTGAGTAGGCTAATTTTATTACAATGTTAAGTGATGGTAAGGTTATGGATGATGAAGGTTGCAATGTGATTAATAATTCCAATGTTTTTGCAGATGATGATGATGAGGTGAATGCTAGGACAACTGTGTTCCCAATTTCTTATCCTCCACTCGACTACAATTCACTACCACCTTATGATCTACCAATCCTTTTTCCTGGGTGTTTGATGCAGAATGAAGTTGTTGAGTAACCTTGTGATGGCAATGAGCAAATTCTAGAGTTATATGTCTTCCCACAAGGAAAAGCTAGTGCAATTACTGAAAATCTTAATGAAGGTTTAGTAAGGGAGAAGATCAAAGAAAAATCTAACCTGAAGCATTTGTGTCATTCTTTAAGCAATGCCTCTGCAAACAATGATGTATTCTTTCCAGCGATTATTTCTTCTTATTTTGTAGGTATGGAAAAAGAAAAGCCAAAGCAATTCCAAGATCATACTATGAAGTTTGATATTTTCAAAGAGATGGAGTTGCCCAATGAGAACAAGAATGGCTTCAAGATAAGTGAAGTGGATGGAATGAAGGAGGAGTTTTCAGTAGAGCCCATAAACAAAGTTGATGGAGATGAATTAGATGAGGCTACATCATTTAATGATGTTTTTAGAGTACTTTAATTTTACAAGCCACTATCAATTCTTAAAAAGCTGAAACATGAAAAAGCCAAATTTCAATTAAAAGATGGAAAGACATAGTCCAATTGAGACTTTAAACAAAGCATTTCTTGGGAGATAACCAAAGTCTCTGAAATTTTTAGTTGTTTAATTTGCATTTGTTTAATTATTATTACATTAGATTAATCCTTAGATGGTTGTTATTAGTATTTGTTGAATTCTGATCCATAGTTTAGTTAGTCCATTTCAAGTTGTAGTTATACCTTAGTTAGTGATTATATGCATGAGTTTTAGAAATAGCGTTGAGCTAGTTGTTGATTGCATATTAGATAGATTTGATTCTTTTAGACTTAGTTTTAGTTAGTATATAATAATTTAATTAGTATCTTAGTAGCTAGTTTCATTTACAATAACATGTTGGCAACTTGAATTTTCCGGTTGAAAACAAGTACATAGGCATCCCAGCTATCAACCAGCAACAATCAACAACAAGTTGCAGTCAAAGGGAGCTTGTCATGGCAATGTAGAAGGAAAGAAGTTGGCGATGTGAAATCAGGGATTGCTTGCTATGGCAAGACAATTCCCTACCGCGGCAAGGAGGAACAACATGTGAAAGCAGCATGACGTCAGCAAGAGCTTGCTGAGGCAAGCTATCTCACTGCTACAGCAAGCCACTCAATGTGTTGCAAATATCCACAAGTCAGCAAGAACTTGCCAAGGCAAGCTATCTTATTGCTACGGCATGCCACTCAATGTGTTGCAAGTATCCACAAGTTAGAAAGAACTTGCCAAGGCAAGCCATCTCCCTGTTGCGATAAGCCTCTCCGCTCCCCTCACGTGTGAAAGACCTACCATGTCAAAACACTAAGTCCCAACCTCCCATCCCCATTTTAAACCCCCCAAAAACCTCGTCCCTTCTTATTTCCAACCCAAGGCAAAATGAGAGAGAGAGAGAGAGCCTTTCCCCTCCAACCCCTTCTCCATTCTGTTTTTCATCCCTAAAGATGCATCCAAATGTCATTCCCCTTCTCTCTAAGCATTCAACTCATTTCTCTTTGCACGCCCTCATCCTTCCACGTCTCATCCTTCCACGTCTTCTTCAAATGGGTTCAAGGGTTGGGAATGAAAATCTTGTGCAATCTAGTAAGTTCTTAAATTTTTAAAGGCTTTATCATTCTATTCATTCACTGTGCATGATTGGGAGTAGAAAGCATCCATTTTCGGAGGAATTTTTGGTGAAGATTTGAGGGGTTGACAGTTGCAAGTGAACTATTTATTGGAATATTTGAGTAGTGGATGTGAGCACAAGAAGCCTCTACTAAGTGAGTTTGCATAATTTTTATGGTGATGTACGCATTATTGATTCCCATGGCCATTTTTTGTATGAGAGCTTCTCCAAGTTGAAGAGCAACTTGTGAAGGTTGTGAGCTCTAGTTTGTGCCCGTGAAGTGTTTGTTGAATTACTTCAAGAGGCCACCATTGCATTGTCAAGCTTTATTGCTCAAGGTTGCTAGTGTTTAGGTTCATTGCATTGTAATTGCTCAAGATTGCTAGTGTTTGGGGTTATTGCATTGTAGTGCTCAAGGTTGGCTTCTATTGAGATTGTCGGTCAAGGTTGTTGTTATCACTTTTGAGTGGAATTGCAGTTCTTTTTCTGACATACAT
>JAYJMB010011206.1:33572-48577 GCA_036873735.1 Pouteria campechiana
GAAAAAAATGATTGTAGGTCTCTCTAAAAAGAGGAAGAACACTGATTCTAAGCCTGTCATCAAGCCTACCTTTGTCAGTAAAGAGGCTAAAGAATGACACCGAACTTCACTCATATTTAGGACGTGCATCCAAGAGAGGGGTTTTCATGACCCAAGGGATCATATTCTTACTATGCTCCGAGAGTGACATTGGGAGGAATTTTCTAAACAACCAGAAGCACACTTGTTCTAGTTGTATGGGAGTTTTATGCAAATGTGCCAGAACATAAAGAGCACAAAACCTTAGTGAGAGTTAAGTGGATTCCATTTGATTAAACCACAATCAACCATAGATATCAACTGCCCGATATTCAACATGATGACTTTTCAAGGATGGAGGCCAATTTAGATTTTGAAGAGATCATCATAAGCATAGCAAAGCCGAGCATAGTATGGACCATCTCAAGAAGAATAGGACTACACAGTTTGATGAGCAAGTGCTTGACCCTTGAAGGCAAAGTTTGGCATTACTTTATTTCAACAAAGTTAATGCCAACTTATCATGTTTCAGAAATTTCCAAAGACAAGGCTATGTTGAATTATGCTATTCAGAAGGGGCCATCCATTAAGGTTGAGAAAATAATTGAAGTTTCTATCCTTAGTATGTCCCAATTGTCAATGGCAAAAGGACATTTTGGTCATCCGTCATTTATATATGATCGGTGTCTACAAGCAGGAGTGCCATTAGATAATTGTGCATCCCAACCTACCATTACAAATAAATGATTAACAAGATTCTCCACCATCGAGGCCCTACTAATGAAGAAGCCTCTCCCCATGGTCTTGATGATCTAAGTCCTAGCACCACGGCTGCTAGAGCGAGTTCATCTCATCAAGGTTCCAAACCACAAGCCATTGATGCCACGGAACTGTCTAACTTGCTAGCTAAAAAGTGCAAGACATGAAAGGGCAAATTTCTTAGTATTTTGCCCAACAAGCATAGCTTGCGGACTACTTGATGCAGTGCCATGTTACTTTGGTTGCAGCGCTCCCCACCATAGTCCAACTTCCCCAACCTTCTGTATTTCAACCTGCGGCTACCTATGGAGCTGACCACGCCCAAGCAGTTGACCCTGATGAGGAAGAGGGCACTGAAGATGACACTGCTATTGACACGGATGCTGATGGAGATACAAATGAGGAAGACATTGATGACGATGGTGATGATGAAGAATTTGATGAGGATGTATGAACTCTTTCTGGGAAGTTTTTTGCTCTTTACATGATCTGCCCACATTGAGGACATCATTTCTTTCAAGTTTGAGGGTATTTTTGCTATTTTTGGTGCATTTCTGTTATGTTTAGTTGTGTCTTGTTAAAAACTCTATTTATATGTGTGTTTAAGTACTTATGTTGTGAAATATTCTATTTGTGTGTTTTTTATGTGTTTTGACTGTTTGTTTCATATATAAAATTCGTAAAAAAATAAAAAAAATCTGTTTTGTGTGTTTTGAGCATCAAAGTTATCATACACAACCATTGATATATATGTGACATTTGACAATGGTTAAGTTGAAAACAATAGAAATCATTCTTGCTTGCATGCTTGACTTGAGTCTTATCTACTTTGCTATAGATTCCTATACACATTGATCACATTGACATAGCCATTTCTTTTGAAATCTTTAAATACTTAGTATTAGTTTAGGAGACTAAGTCTACTTAGTTCAATTTGAATTTGAGAATTCATGGTAACCCTTGTTAAGACAAGCATTAGATGAGATAAGAAAAATTCTAGCAAAAGCTCATTATAAATTGAGGGAATCACATCCAATGAATTGAAAAAGAAATAAGTTTGGGGTGTAGTTGTAATACAGCCCAAATATTAGGAGGGATCCCATTCTAAAAAATGGAAAAGAAGATAAATATTAAGAATGTAATAGTAATAGAGCCCACAAGAAGAGTAAAGAAATGAATCAGGAAAGCAAAACATCATATGTGCATCTAATGTAGTTTCTCTGTTTTGAATTTTGAATTCACAAGGCTTTCATTGAACATGTATTACTTGCTTGTTTAAATGAATAACATATGAAATGATTTAGATTGAAATGGCTATAATGTTTGCACTTACATATGGAATCTATGGTGGAGAAGATGCGGCTTAGGTTGAAAGTATAGCCATTCAAAATATCTTGATATTTTCTTCTTAACCATGTTCTGTTTATTGAGGTTTTAAATAATGATGTAGATCAATGGTAGTGTATTCATAGATAAGTCTTGTGTTTTGCTTTGCTCAAGGATTAGCAAATGAGTAAGTTTGGGGGTATTTGATAAGTGAATTTCATTCACTTGTTTCATGCATGTTCAAACTTAGTTATTTGTGAATCCTTGATAGATTTAGATGAAATTAACATAAAAATATTGATTTCTTTAGGGGAATTGAAGATGCAAAAAAAAGATAAAAACTAAAGAAATATGAAGTTCAAAGTTGAAAATGAAGACAAGTTGCAAAAGATCAACAAAGAAGCAAAGTTCACATGGCAGCAACATCTTGCCGTGACAAAGCACAATCTGCAAAAATATTTTTGAGTCAGCAACAACTTGTTGTAGCAAGGCATTCTTCTACTACGGCAAGCCCTTCCCCTGCCATAGCAAGATGCCGGAGACAGAAATCTAAAAATTCTAAGTGCAATTGCTCAACCCTAGTGGAGGGGGATATAAAAGTGAAGTAAGGGCACGTGGTTGGGGGCTTTTTAGCAAGGTTTGGAGGTAGAGAAATATCTTGAAGAGGCAACTACACAAGACTGAAGGTGGAATCTCATTGTAAAAGGGAGAAGATGACCTACAGTGTATTGAGTTTTGTGAAGGGAGTTATTTCCTTTTTCATTATGCACTAAATCTTTCTTTCTAGGGTGAAGAAGATGTAACCCTCTTTGATACATTTGTTATTTGGGAATGTTGGCTCTTTAATGCAAATTAGTTGTTTTCATTCATTAAATTATTTGCTTTCATTTGGTTTAATATATTGCTTGATCACCAATATTACAAATCACATTGATTATTTGGCATGGTTAAAGTATACACTATATGCAAAACCATGAGCACCATTGAATGAAAAGGATAGGTGGTTATGGTACATACCTTATGTTAAACCAGCTTATTTGATTAATGTGTTCTTAACCTTAATGGGTTTTCACCTTAGTTACACTATACACCATAGGTAATTGGAATAAGTGGAAATACTTGATTTAAACTCGAATACCTAATGTTAATAATCTCACATTAGATAGAACAAATCCAAGTTATGCATTAAATCCAGCATCCCAATGGTAAAGACTATCATTGAGTGGTGAAATTGGATCTCTAGACCCTTGCACTTTGTTGATTTCACCTATAACCCATAGCTATTTGATTTTTGTAATTTTATTTAAGTCATCATTTATACTTGTTTAGCTTAAATCAAATTCCTTTAAGATAGTGACAAGTCAGTAGCTAAATCTAATTGAATCAGTTTGAAAATTCCCTATGGCATCAACCCTTGTATTGCACACTATACTGTTATATGTTCGTGCACTTGAGAGGATTTATAATTTGAATCATCAGTATTAGAATCATGTGATTCTTAATGTTTTGTAAAGATAATTTTATGATCTACAATTTTTATTTTTAATAGGTTTCAAAAATTAACCTCCATATACGAGGAAAATTGTGTAAAAGTGACACCTTGGTCATATTTAGTGAGTCTAAAGTCTGAGAAAGTTGATTCATTGGATAATTAATTCGAAGGGATAAAACTTCCATGTTGAACACTTTTCCTAAATAAGTCTCAATATAAACTAAAAAGGGCCTCAAAGTGATGCCTTTTGTCTTCCTTAATAATTTTAATTCCTAAAAGTAAAACTAAGTCCATTAATTATAATATATAATCACAACCAATGAAATTACATCAATCGAGGATCCAAAATAGGTGAATTTAGGTATTAAAATATAGTAAAATATGAGCTTATCACCTTGATCCTTGGAGGGCCATTCTTAGCATAGAAGATCTTTGATTGATGTTCAATGTGTTGAGTTAACCTTGAGGATTAATGAAGATAATGTAAAGTTTAACATTTATTGTGCTTTTAGATTTTCTAGTTGAAAAGAATAATTGCTATAGAATTGAAGTTTTGGAGGATTGTGTCACTAATGTTTTTACTGATGAAAGTATTTTAGATCCTTTGGAATATTGTATTCCAAATTCTATAAATCACGATGTCACAAAAATTAGTGATGTCATGGAGCATCTAACTTTCGAAGCATCATTACAAGAGAAATTCAATGACATTGATAATCTTCAAGACAAGTCACGAACGGAAGAAGTCAGAGTTGTATTGGAACTGAAATAATTGCCCAACCATCTAAGGTATACATTTTTAGGCAATGATTTACCCTTTCGAGTAATTATTTCTTCTTTTATTAGTGTGTAGAAAGGTGAATTGACAATGCAAGTCTAAGACCAAGAAGTGAAGTTCAATATCTTCAAGGCAATAAAGCTAACTAATGAAAATGATGATTTTTTCAGGATTGATGGAGTGGATGGAATCATTGAAAAGTTTTTAGAAAAGCCTATAAATGCATTGGGAGTAATATTGATGAATAGGTATGATTTAGATGATGTTGAATCAATCGACTATGTTTACCAACTGGGTGCATCAAAAAAATTCCATAAGCCGATATCAAAATTTAAAGAACCTGAGCACTGAAAATCAAAATAACACTTCAAGGACAGAAGCATAGAGTTGGGTTGAGATTATAAACTAAGCATTTCTTGGGAGGCAACCTAAGATTTGAAACTTTCCCTCCTTTTCTTTGATTTTCATTAGTTTAGTTTGTCAATTAATTGCTAGCGGGTTTTTGTTAGTTTTAGTTCCTTAAATTTGATTAATAATCATGCAAGTTTTTTTTAGCAAATTTTTAGCATAACATGATGTGTTTATTTTTGTTTTGATAGGTTGAACACTCAATTTGGTGATGAGAAATAGAGGATACATTGCAATTTTCAAAAATAAAAAATCAAGTGTCAAAAAATTGGATAATGAGATGGGCGCTATAGTGCTACTATGGATTCAAGATGTTACATTTTGGATAGTGAGTAGGCGTTGTAGTGCCCATGTTAAGCACTACAACACCAGAGTGAACTAGATGTTGCATTGTTGGGCAGAGACTTGTGATGGTTCAAATTATAAATCCTTATAAGTGCACGAGTGTATAGCAGTATAGTGTGCAATACAAGCGTCAATCCCATGAAGAATGGTTAAACCAATTCAATTAACTTAAGTTACTAAATTATCACTATCTTAAAAGAATGTATCTAAATAAATTATCACTATCTTAAAAGAATGTATCTAAAGCTAAGAAAGAATGGATAATAAATTTAATGGAATTGCAAAAAATTAATAGCTATGAATAATGTAGGAGAGATTAACAAGATGCAAGGGTCTAGGGATCTGATTTTGCCACTCAATGATATCCGTTGCTATTGAGATGTTGGATTCAATGCTTATCTTTGGTTCGTTCTTTCTAATGTATGATTATTACCGCTAGGTATGCGAGTTTAAATCAAGTATTTATACTCATTCCAATTACCTATGATGTATAGGAAAATTGAGGTGAAAACCCATTAAGACTAAGAACCTAATGAACCAAATAGAATAGTTTAGCATAAGGTCTGTACCATAACCATCTATCCTTTTCAATCAAGGGAGCTGATGGTTTTTAGCATATGGTGTGTACCTTAACAATGCTTAGATAATCAATATGATTCATAAAATTGATGATCAAGCAATTTAAAAAACCAAACGATAGCAAATAACACAATAATTGAAAATAATGAAAATGCATTAATAAACCAACATTCCCAAATAGCAAAGTTTATCAAAGAGGGCTACATGTTCACCCTAGAAAGAGGGATCTAGTTCATAATAAAAATGGAAATAACTCCCTTCAAGAAGCACAAGATGATTCAAATCATCCTTCTCTTCTTCCTCTTGCTATCTTGAAAAATCTCCTTCTTCCTCCACCAAAATCGCCCAAGCTATGCCCCCAATGAAACCTAAACAAAACCCTAAAATGAATGCACAAAGATGCTTCAAAAACCTTGTCTCATTGCCTTAAAACCCAGGTGAAAATGCAAGCTAAAAATCATGTAGAAAATCAGGATCAGCGTCGGCACCATGGCTTGGAATTCTAGGTCGCGGTGTGAGAATTGTTGCCCACGTGAAGATGCCTTGCAAAAATCTGAATGTCGCATTTGGAATTCTAGGTCGTGGCATGAAAGTTGCTAGCCCTTGAATATGCATTTGATGAAGTTGAAGCTGCGGCTTGGAATTCCAAGCTGCAATATGGATTTTTTTATCCTCCAAAGTTGCTTCTTTTGGTTGAGCTTTTGCAAGTTTTCTTCCTCTATAACTTTGAGCTTCATCTTTCTTTAATTTTTCTCTTCTGTTGCTATCTTCAATTCACCTAGAAAATTCAATAAATTCATGTTAAATTCATCTAAATCTATCAAGGATTCACAAGTAATTAACCTTGAACATGCATAATATAAGTGAATGCAATTCACTTATCAAATACCTCCAAACTTACTCATTTACTCACCCTCGAGCAAAATAAAAATATAAGAATTCAAAAAGAACACAATAAACATGATCTAGGTCATTGGTCAAAAACCTTAATAAAATAAGCATGGCTAAGAGGAAAATGTTAAGATATCATGTATGTCTCTAGTTTCAACATGAGCCTCATCATGTCCACCTTAGATTCCATGTGCATGTGTAACAATAGTTGTAGCCATTTTAATATTCATCTTTTCACACTTAAATTCATTCAAGCAACCAAGTATTACATATTCAATACAGACTCTGTGAATTCACTAATTAAACCAAAGAGACTACATTAGATGTGCATGTGATATTTTCCTTTTTGTGGGCTCTATTACTATCACATTCCTTATGTTATTTTCTGTTCTTGAATGTGATCCCCCCTATTACTATTAATCATGTTCTTTTTTTTTTAATCTCATCTAGTGCTTGTCTCAACAATAATTACAATGAATTTTAGAATTCAAACTGAACTATGCATACTTAGTTTTCTAAACTGATGCTAAGTATTCAAAGACTTCAAAAGAAATGACTATGTCAATGTGATTAATGTGTCTAAGGAATTTATAGAAAATTAGACAAGGAATCAAGTCAAGAATGTAGATAATAGTGATTTCTATCATTTTCAACTAAACCATTGTCAAATGTCACATATATGTTGTTGGTTTTGTATGATGACCCTAATCAATGCTCAAAACACACAAAACATATTTTTTTTATATACGATTTTAAAGACCAAACATAACCACAATCAAATAAAGCACTAAACATAGATATTAAAACATAACACATGAACTAACCAAACACACAACACAGAGCAACAAGGTAGAAAATATAGGCTAAGCCTCTCAAGACACATAAACACAACTAAGATTAATAAAGCACCCAAACTAGACAGACAAACACATACATAAACCAAATACCCCAAAACTCGAAAACAACATTTTTTGCAATGTGGAATAAAATAATAAAAAACAAGGACCTCCCTGAGATTCTAGAGTTTAATCTTCTGGCTCATATTCTGATTCTTTAGTAGGTGGGGTGACAGGTGGATAGGTTGGTGGAGTGGGAAAAACTACTGAGCTTGTTCCATGTTCCATACTATAATTTTGAAACATTGTATTCAGGGCATTGGTGTAGTCCACAAAAAATTAGAATTATTGTCGCTGCTCCATTAACCTTTCCTTATCGCGACGCTCACTATAGTTCCTCAATTCCATGATCTAGGCTTGTAAATCAACTATTGTTGGCTCACTAGTGGGAGGTTGCATTGGTGGTGTAACACTTCAAGTGTTAATTTTGGGTTAATTATGGAAGGCAATGATGAGATGTGGTGAAATTTAGTTTGAAATGAAATTATTCAAGAATAAGTGTGATTGTGCAAATTGCAAGTGTACACAAATGGAATTTTGATTTGATTCCTAGTTATTTGGGGGTATAAATATATGCAATTTATACCATTATTATTTGGGAAAATAATGAGAAGTAAGAAGAAAAAGAAAATATATAAAAATTGAAGAAAATAGATTGAAAATGGTGGGTAGCAACATTGACACCGCAACTTGGGAATCGATGCCACAGTGTCGGATGGAAGTTGGGGCTAGGCAGTGCAAACAACAAATTCCACTCTTCAGTGTGGGTCGGTGATAAAGGTCTAACAACTGACTTTTTTTGCCATTTTTCATTCCTTTCTTTCCTCGGTCCATCCCATTTTTCTTCCCAGGCAAACCCTACACTGTTTATACTAAATCCTTGCCATTTTTAAAAGAATAGAAGGTGATTTAGGTGAGCAAGCATCCAAAGGAAGAAGATGGAATCTTAAGTTTCTTGGAATCTACATGGGTGCCTTTGGAAATGGGCTGGATTTTGATGCAAAGTAAGAAACCATGTTCAAAGATGAAGGTAAACTCATTTTAGCCATTCAGTTTTCATAATTATGCTTGGTTAGGGTTTTGGAAAGTTAGTGAATGATGTGATTTTAGGGAAGATGATGGGCTTTGTTCTTAGAACCATAGGTGAAATGATTAATTCATGTTTAAGTATGTTTTGAAACTAAATTAGGCATAAGACATGATGTTTTACCCTAACCTAGGGTTTTGGGAATAGTAAAATTTGGGAATTTCAAGAATCTTGTGAAATTATCATGGGAAAAATTCTTAATGCATGATTTATAATATTTTAGGGCTTGTTTGAAATGATTTGGATATGTGAAATATGTTTTTTTTAGTCATGACCTAAGTAAAGGCTAAAAAAGGGACTTTTGGGACTTTTGGTTTCAATAATAAATTGATTTCATTAAAAGCATCATTGAGGCCTAATCAAACTATTCTTGAGGTTAATGGAATATTAACCATGTGGGTTACATGATAAAGGATGGGTACAAGTTTGGTTGTCGCCATTTAATGAAAGTTAGAAATTAATTAACCTATTATGGGGGTAAATCCATTGTTGTTGATGTTAATTGTGATTAATTACTATATGGAAGTGGAAATGCATATAGTTGCATTGCTATAAGGAAAAATGTAAGCTAATTAGCATTTCTCACATGTTTGATGATTTGGTGAAATGATTCCACAAAGGAAGTGGATTAGAGTTGCCCTTGTAAATAAATTGGATCACTACTTGTGTAAGATCATATGTGCATGGATGGCAACTAAGGAACTAATAAAGATTTTTGCAGTGGCTCCTCATACAGGTAAGTAGGTGCCCCCTATTTTATTTGAATGGATGGATGGGGATAGTGGGTATCCCATAATTGTTCTGCGCAAGTGTGTTTTGGATGAGGGATTGCAGATATCCTGTGATGTTTTAAGAATAAAATCCATGATGTACTTTGATTATGAAATATTGGGGATAAGAAACATCCCCTGATTATGTTGATATACATTTGTTGAGCCTAAGTAGATTGATAGGGAATAGTGTATATTCCTTGGTTGTGATAGATATAATTTGCATAGTATAAACATATGATTGTTGGGATAAGAAAATATCTCATATTTTATAAACATTAGTTTTATTCTTGTGTATGGATCTCTAAATGAAAGGTATAAGAACTATCCTAATACCGTGTATAAATTGATAAGTATGAAAGCATGTGAATGCTGGGTTGGATGGGAATAGTAAAAATTCCCTTATGTTGTATCTATAGATGATGTATGAACTACGATGTAAAAGTATATTAATGAAATGAGAAGCATTCTAAGATAAGTGAGATTGTATATGGTGCTAGAGAGTGGCACAATTATGAGGTTATGTGTGTATGGCATAGTTTTGGTGTATGTGGTGTTTGCATGGCACCCAGCCTTGCATGATGAGCCCAGAGTGGCTTAAAGGTGAGGTGTCTGGTGGACATGCTCATATACACCTGAAAGGTGTAAAACATTGTAATGTATTTAGGAGGACTTGAGCCTCCTAGATAAATATTCATGCTATGATAGTTTCTATTCATGTTCTAGATGAGAACATATGGTTGTTGGTTTATTATTATTTTATATTTTGGCTTACTTACTGAGTTACCTAGACTCATGCTTTCTTATGTTAATTTTATTAGTTGATGAAATAGTAAAGAATCCCATCTGAGGATTGGGATTGGCAAACAAAAGTAGAAGACTTTTGATGGTATGATAGCATGTGGGGATTCGAATCCCATGATATTCTTGTATAATGGTTAATTGTATAATTGTAGTTTAAAAAGTTTCCAATGATATATGTCATATCATAGTAAATCATTTAGGTATGATATTGTGAATGGATTTGTATTAATCTAGCGTAATGAATTGTCATCATGATACGGTTCCGATCTTGGGCGGAGTTATGAGTATGAGTGTGAGAGTTTAGATCTAATAATTGTCTATTAATTCTAGAAATGTAAATTTTATTTGATTCTTCCATACATGTATATTAGGTATAAATACTCATATATTAGGGCAGACTCTGTCGGATTTTAGGCAGGATATTTCCATTAAAAATAGGAAAAATTATGAAATTATGGAAAGATTTCCCTTAAGAAGAGGGAAATGGTAGCATCCCGCATTGGTCGTCGTGTGGCATGGTCAAAATGTATGGGTGTGGGGTGTTATAGGTGGCCTCTACTAAGAAGAGCTTAGGGCAGCAGGTAAACTAGGATCGTCCTCTTGACCACTTTTTTTCTGAAAAGATTGGAGCATAGCATGTGTGATGGGGCATAATGGGTCTTGGAGCTCTTCAAAGTAGTAGTAGGAATGCAGGCCTGGAGACATAGCTTATATAGATAAGGGAAGGTTATAGCAAAATAATGGATCTTTCAACCACTCATCCCACATCAATAGGCAGTTCTGCTTGGATAGCATAGTTGAGAATTGCTCTCTCCTTGGTACATCAGAGACATAATTGGTTCACAACAACTTTATGGAGATAATGTAGTGGCATGCCCTACTCTTTAATTTGAGCTGCCCTCGTGGAAAGGTGTTTAGATTGTCATTTCTACCCTTCCATTGGGTCCTTGATTTGACAAGTAGATTGATGATAGCCTCAAAATCTGACCGCTCCTCCAACCAAGATGAATATTCATCCTCATCAATATCTTTTAAGTCATAGATCTGATTGATGGAGGAGTGATCATAAGGCACCATCTTATCCCGCACTAGTGCCTTCAATTTCATCAAGTTTGCCTTATATTGCACCCGAGCATTTGCATGAAATTCCTGAATAACTAGCACTAGTGTAGCACTTGGTTGTGCTGCAAATCACTCCCAACCTCTGTGAAAGATCATTTCCAAAATGCTACCAAACATAAGATGAAATCCCCGCTTAGAGATGCATAACCTATAAACAATAAAGCGGTGATAGTCCTCGGTTGCTACCTCATTGAAAAATGTGGGCTCAATATGGGGTTCAGAAGTTCTACCCTACTTCGTTTTTGATGGAAAGGTAGCTATACTCTTTTTGGAAGGCATAATGAATCACAATCCAAGGTTAGGTGATCCCACTGCTTATTAATTTAAAACCTTCTTCGAACCAAGCTTCACATAGTGAAAATGCAACCTCTACTTCAATGAATCTTTTCTACAGACACCTTATAAGCACTCCAGATTCCATGAATTTCCCTCAATGTATTTTTCTAAATTTATAAAGCACTTCACGTATACATCATTTACCATTCCATTTCCCATTCGTTTCATCGAATTTGCAAAACCTAGTTGGTTCAGACAAATCTTCAAACACTTGCAATGCACGTGAACCAGCTACTCTCCAACACAACAATCGCTTACCAAATCCAATGTATTTCAATGAAAAAGTTGCAAATCAACAAGAGAAGGTGATAAATATGGAAAAACACCTGATTCGCTTGATCTTGCTCTTCAATGCCCAAATCCAACGTTGTTGTGAGAAGATGGGAATAAAAGAAAAGGAGATGAGGCTTAGGCCTCGTTGGAGGAGGAATTGATGGAGTGATCTATTCTTGAGTTTCATCAGCAAGGATTTTATAAATTGAGTGCATGAGTTGAAATGGGATAAAGAAAAAAGAGGGTGTGGCTTGGAGGGAAGCGAAGAAGGGGTGTGAATGGAGTGAAAGGTTCAAATGAGGAAGCAACGATTCATCAAGGGTTTAAAAAGGGGGAAGTCACTTTGACATCGTGGCATGAAATGGGACGCCACGGCCTAGATTTGCGGGATGGCTTCACTTCAAGCTATTGCACTTCAAGCTGCAGCATGAAAATTCTAAGTTGCAGCCTAGATTCCGTTGAATACCACATACTTTCAATCAAGTGCTTTTCATGTCGCGGCTTCAAAAATGCTGGACTTAATTTGTGCACTCTACCAACACCTCCCTTAAACACACTTCAAAACTTTTATTGAATCATTATCCTAAATGCTCCCTAAGCTTTCAGTTTCCACTAATTAACTCTTCCTTTGCTAAATGTTGATTTCTTCCCCTAAAATTTAATTTGAGTTGCTTCCCAATTCGCAACTCATGAACTTAAACTGTTAAACATACAACAATACTTTACTGAATGCAATAATTACAATAATAAAAATTTAATTTAACAACCTAAAATTCCAATCAAATCATAGTAAACTAATGCAACTATTGTAACTAACATACTTCAACCATGCAAAATTCATCACTGCTTCTAAGAATTTGAAATAACTAAAAAATAAACAGCTTGGGTTACTTCCCAAAAAATGCTTTATTTAACATCTATGCAAGATGAAATCCTTTATCGATTCTCAATTTCACAAACTTCGTTCAATGGCATTGGCAATCCATCTCTAACGTATTTCTTAACTCGATGCCCATTGACTTTGAATGTGCTTCTATCTTTTAGATTCTTCAATTTGATAGATCCATGTGGAAACACCTGTGTAACCAAGAATGGACGACACAACATGATTGCAGTTTTTCTGGAAACAAACACAAATGTGAGTCCGTATAACAAAACCACCATTACAGGTTCAATACATCTCTTATGAATGACTTCATCATGGTATCATTTGGTTTGCTCCTTGTAAATCTTTGCATTCTCATATGCTTCATTTTTCAGCTCCTCAAGTTCATCAAGTTGACATTTCCTCTGCTCTCCTGCCTTCTCCAAATCACAATTTGGATTTTTTATTTCTCAATATACCTTATGCTCCAACTCAACAGACAAATGGCATCCTCTCTAGAATTACTTTAATCCGTTGGTTGCTGACTTTAACTTGCCCCAAGGTCTGTGGATGATAAGGTGTTGAAATGCGATGAATGGTGTTGTACTTTTTCAATAGATCTACAAAAACTTTATTACAGAAGTGAGTTCTCCTATCACTAATGAGTGCCCTTGGGTTGCCAAACTTGGGGAAGATCCTATCTTTCAAAAATCTAAGCACAACATTAGCATCATTAGTTTTAGTGGTCATTGCTTCAATCCACTTAAACACATAATCTATAACAAGCAAAATATATAGGTTCCCATTTGATAGTGGACCACATGTGTTTTTGTTAGTACAAACCACCGTAGCACTATAAGGGTGGAGCTTAAAATGCTCCACTAGCTCCATTTTTCAGCCCATTCATTTCCAACCTTCCCCATTCATTCCCAAGTTCAGAAAAACTTTGTTTCACATGGAATTTTATAGATTAAGTTGGGAAAATTGATGATAATCAGCTTAGCAACACTTTAGTATCAAGCAAACACTAAATTCAGTAGTTTGAGATTGCACAAGTTGAAGAAGAAATTGCAGTTTCATCTTCGGTGGATTTCAATTAGAGTAAAGTAAGCGGTAAGCAATTTCCATCATCTACTAATAGTTTTTAGTAGCTAGAATTTCTGAATTTTGGATTTTTAAAGTAAATTTTCAGAATTGAGAAGTTAGGGTTTAGGGAAAACATAAGTTAACTAATAGAATGGATGATTGAATTGTGAATTATAGTTTAAGTCCTATTAATATCTTTCTATACGTAGTTTGGGATAGAAATCCCAACCTGTGAATAATAAACATATTGAATTTTAGAAACTGCACTCTAACTATTTGATGAAATAGTACAAAAAGGAGTATAGCACGATTAATCTATGTTAGTGAATCCATGATCATTGTTTTTTTGTTTTCATTGAAGGTTAACAAAGAAAGTGGATCATCCTTAAATAGAATTAGGTGATGGAATAAATTAATAAGTACTAAATTTCTACATTTTAATGCTTAAGGGATATATGCTTTGAATGTAGGAGTCCCAAATTGTAAATTCGGACTTAGCCATATAAGGATCATAGCAAAAGAGAAGTGTGTTGTATACATACAAGGTAAGCAGGTCTATTTGCTTAAGTACTTTTACTGAAATTGGGATCCTTCATTATGGATATTGTTCGATTATATTATGAGTTCATTCTTAAGATAAAATTAGTATATCATACTTTAGATATGTGTTAACTAAGCAAAATGTGTAGTGAGAAGTTTGGAAGAAGAGAATTAAGTAAGGATGAAAGAAATGAATGCAATTGGGAAATAAGTTAGTATATGTGAAGTATTATAAACTTCACTAAAAGTTATGAACTCATTAAATGATGATTAATGAGAAAGAATTGGTTATCAAAGCATTTCAAAGGATAGGTGGGATTAGTAGATTAGAATTAAGGTTAAACAAAGTAAAATAAGAGGAAATCAAAGTGGTTAAATAAAGGATATTAGGAATGACATGATATGATAAGTTTACATGAGATACAGGTGGGCAACAAAGACTTCACCATGGTGAGGAAGTCCCTTGCTAGCAAGAAGCTGAAAAAATTGCAAAAAGGGAAATAGTAGAGACTCTACTGCAGCAATGTAATCCAATTTCGTGACAAGACATTGCTATGTCATGGCAAGGAAGGTCCATGCTGCAGCAAGATGCCCCTATGAACAATAAAAATTTGACACACTATTTCCTTG
>JAYJMB010011217.1:0-10983 GCA_036873735.1 Pouteria campechiana
AATACTTTTCTTTGATTTTTGGTGAGAGTGGAAATCTAGAGCGGCGAAGAGTTTATCGGAGTCAGACCAATGTCGGTGCTCAGTTGGTCAAAGTAGATCATCCGACTAATGGTCGATGGTGATGGCACACAAAAGGCAGCAGCGACAGCTAGGGTATCCTCTATTCGTGCATTGGAAGGTGACATACAAAGAGAAGGTGCATTGAGATGGATAGAAGGAAACAACCAGAATTTTATAGGTCCATATCTTATGATCCAAAGATTTGATTTTAGTAATTCAAGTGTCATTTTTTAAGTTTTGGGACATTATGAATTACGTGAATAGTTCAAATTAGATGAATTCTACTTGTTTTTGAGTGCTTTGTGTAGATCACTATATTTGAAGATGAGGAATTGGTATGGTATCAGATAAAGGGCAAGAAATTATCTTGGTGATAATTAGATTTCAGAACAGTCAAGGACACTAACGAGAAGATTTTAGAATTGATTTAGATTAAAGTAGATAGCAATAAACAATAATTTTCTTAAACCCCAAGTCCCTCATTTCAATGGTAACTATGATCATTAGAGCATCCAGATGAAAGTGATGTTCAAGCTTCAAGAGATTTGGGAAATTGTAGAGAATGGTTTTTATGAGCCCAAAATTGTAGAAGAAATTGTAACTTAAACAGAAGCTTAGGAAGAAAAGTTAAGAGAAAATCAAAAGAAAAATTAGAAGGCATTATTTTTCATCTACTAGGCAATGGATGCGCTAGTCTTCGAAAGAAATGCTATATCAAAGACATCGAAGGAGGCATGAGACATCTTGCAAACAATCTACAAGGGTGTAGGAAAAGTTATAAAAGTTCATTTTTTAATTTTCAAATCAAAATTTGATAATTTACTTATGAAATCGAATTAATCAATTTCAAATTATTTTAATCATGCAATTTCTTTGATAAATAGGTTAAAATTGAATGATGATACTCGAAGTCATTGTCATGGAAAAGATTTTATGTACTATGACCTTGAATTTTGAGCATGTTGTTTGTGCAATCGAGGAGGCAAAGGATCTATCATAGATGTTAATAGATGAATTGATGGGGTCGATGATGGCACATGAGTAAAGGATAAATCAACATGCACTAGTTGAGCAAGCTTTTCAAGCAAAGTGGTTACTTGAAAACAAATCAAGCCAAGATAGAGGTAAAAGTCAAGCAAGAGGCAATTGAGGATGTGAACATGGAGGTGGTAAAGGTTTCAATGCAAAAACTAAGGAACTAGATCAAAGTGCAAGCACCTCAAGAGGCAAAGACTATGGACAAGGTAGAGGCCAAGGTAAAGGTAAAGGTAAATTTTGTTCACTATCAAAGTGAATGCCCAAAAAACAATGTGAATTAAACTACTATGAACTTGATATATCTCTTCTTTTAGTGTGTAAAGTTGAAGAGGAAGCGTACAACAATATATAATACTTGGACACTTGTTCAAATAATCACATGTGTGGTAAAGGAACATGTTTGCCAAATTAGATGAAAATTTTCAATCCATGGCTAAGTTTGGAGATAATTCCAAAATTCTAATTAAAGGAAAAAGAAAAGTGTTGATTAAAATCATTTATCTCCAATGTTTTCTATATTCTTGAATTGAAAAATAATTTGTTGAGTTTGGAAAAACTGCAAGAGAAGGACTATGAAATTACTATAAAAGATGGATGTTGTCGAATTTAAGATAGAAAAAAACATCTCATTGCAAATGTGAAGATGACAAAGAATCAAATGTTCCCACTAACCATTCATAATGCATGTTTTAATGTAAATATGAGGGATGATTCTTGGTTGTCACATGTCAAATATGAGTATCTAAATTTTAATTGTTTGAGGCTTTTGCATAGAAAGAAGATAGTGACAATATTACCCTTCATAGATCTGTCAAATCAAATATGTGAATCTTTTGGGAAAACAATACAGAGAAATTTTCACTAAAAGTAAATCAAAAAGGGCAAAAGATTTGCTATACTTAGTTTATTTTGATATTTGTAGTCCCATTGAGCCTTAGTCAAATAGTAATAAGAGATATTTTCTTACTTTTTACTAATAACTATAGTAAAAAAACTTGGGTGTAGTTTTTGAAACAAAAATTAGAAACTTTTGCAATATTTAAAAGCTTCAAGGCATTGGTTGAGAACCAGACTGGAAGGTACATCAAAATATTGGGAATAGATAGAGGTGGAGAGTTTACATCCAAGGAGTTCTTGGAGTTTTGTAAAAAGAATGGGATATGGCTTCAGTTAACAACTTCATACACATCACAATAGAATATTGTTAGTGAAAGGAAGAATCGTACTATTATAAACATGGTGAGAAGTATGTTGAAGGTAAAAGACTTACCTAATTCCTTTTGTGTAGAAACATTTAATTAAAGTGTACATCTGTTAAACTTGAGTTCCACCAAAAGTGTGATAAATATGACACCTGAGGAGGTTTGGAGTGGGAGCAAGCGAAATGTCAATCACTTGATTTTTTTTTAATTACATAGCATGTTCTCATATTTTAGATGAGAGAAGGAAGAAGCTAAATGATAAAGGCGAGAAGTGTATTTCCATTGATTCAAGTAGAAACACAAAGGTATACAAGCTATACAATTGGATAATACAAGAAAGTCCTTTTGCTTAGGGACATGATTTTTTATGAATCAAAGGCTTTCAAGTAGCACATGGAATGTGGGAAGAATATGCCAATTAACATCATTAAGCCCAAGATGCAGAAAAAGTAAGCAAGTTGCTAGCATGGAAATACACACTTTCGGTTCTATGTACATCCTCACCTTCACAATCATCTAAAAGTTCAAGTTCTTCTTCAAGCTAATTGAAGCATACCACAAAACAACCTGCTTGGTTGAAGGATTATATTGTAGAATATGATGATCAAGTCCTAGATGATAATTGTGGAGACAATATTTTGATCAATTTTGCCTTGTTTGAATATTGTGATCCAATCAACTATGAAGATACTATTCAAGAAGAAAAGTAACAAAAAGTTATGAAGGAGAAGATCAAAGCCATTGAGAAGAACAATACATGGGCGTTGGTAGATCTCCTTAAGGATCACAAATCAGGTCGTTTAATTTGGGTTTTCAAAATTAAACCCACTCTAGAAGAAATGAATAAGTACAAGGCATGGTTGGTGGCAAAAGGCTATAAGGAGAAACTAGGAATTGACTACCATGAGCTTGGCATGATACAATACAAATGTTACTTTCTTTAGCTGCTCAGAATGGATAGCAAATTTTTCGGATGGATGTAAAATCAACTTTTTTGTGTGTGGTGATCTTGAGGAAGATGTGTATTTAGATCAACTTCCTAGTTTTGTAAAATTAGAAATGAAAAGAAAATTTTATAAGTTGAAAAAGACATTCTATGAACTAACGTAAGCATCATAAGCTTGGTATAGTTACATCAATTCCTACTTTGAGAAAAACCGATTTTGAAAAGTGTTTCTTTGAACATACTCGTTGTGTAAAAAATTGTGGTAATGGAAAATTCATGATTACATATCATTATGTAAATGATCTAATTTATACTGGTAAGACCCCACTATGCTTGATTTCAAAAATTCCATAAAAAGTGAATTTGATATGAAGGATTTATGATTGATGCATTACTTCTTTGGAATTGAAGTTATACAATCTAACGATGGTATTATCATATCCTAAAAGAAGTATATATGGGAAATAAGTTTAGAATGAAGAATTGCAAGCCTCTTTGTACTCCATTTGAATTAGGTTTAAAGTTGAGAAAGTGTATTGACATGGGAGACAAAGTGGATGATATATATTTCAAGAAGATTATGGGAAGTTTGATGTATTTGACAATTACAAGGCCAAACATCATGCATGAAGTCAATTTGATTAGTTGGTACATGGCTAATCCAATGGAAACGTACTTACAAGCAACTAAGAGGAATCTGCATTACATAAAAGTACAATGAGATTTGGTTTTTTTTTTTTTTTTGGTAGAGAAAAGTCAGATTTGATTGGCTTCACAGACATTGATTATGGTGGAGAGACACATTTATTTTGGGAATAAGTGCAATTGCATGCCCTCAAAGAAGCAATCGGTGGTGACACTTTGAACAATTGAAACAGAGTACATAGTAGTAACATCATCATCATGTGCATGTCAAGCTGTTTGGCTATGGAGATTGCTAGAGAAGTTAAATCATCATCAAGATGGTATCCAAATTTTCTGTGATAATAGATCTACTATATCATTATCAAAGAATCCATATTGATATTAGATTCCACTTTTTATGCGACTTGGTTAAAAAAGGAGATTTTGATGAAATTCTGCAGAAGCAATGTTCAAGTAGCAGATATATTCACAAAACCTTTGAAGACTGTTATGTTCGTGAAGATGCAATCATAACTCAAACCTGCATTCCTTAGATTATCCAATTTAAGGGGGTGTATTGGAAATAATTCCGGAGAATTTAAATATTATGATTTTTTACAAGTCTATTTCACGTATTTCAGTTTTATATTATTTTAGGAGTTTTGTTATATGCAATCTGAGTTCTATTCTTATTAGGTATGCACAAGTTTTATGGTTTGTTTTTTATGGTTCATCATGTGTTGCTATAAAAAATCATGCAACATTCATTGAACACAAGTGCCAAAATATTAGATACTCTTCTCTCCATTGCATTTTATTTTTGCCAAGCGATCCCCATGGAGATTCTACATCCTCCATGAAGATTCTGAGTCATCACGCCACAGGCGAACGCACGTTCGTGGCCTTTCCAACAGAAGGATGCTGCTACCAAGCAGATTTAGCATCATTCTCGGCATCACATAATCATAAGATAGTAAAGACATGAAAATTTTGCATAGATAAAGATAGATATCTAATATCTCTCCAGTCGCTTGGCCACTGTTTACCAACTCAAGCAGCATGATACAAATAAACGCAAAATGAATTGCCTATTTGTTCCTTTGGAATGTGATAGAGACAGAATCCAAAGTTTTCAGCATTCTGTTAAAAATCAGAAGATCCAACAGAATTTGTCTGCTTTTTCATTGAAATTTCTTCCCAATTTCGTAAAGCAAACGCTCAACATGCTTTTCATCAGAATCCCATCCCAGTATCTACAGACAAGCAATTCATAACGAGAAAACCGTTGCCTTATTTCAAAGTAAAGATCCTCCATCAAATCACCAGTCATAGGCTCCATGTCCAAATCACTCCAGACGAAGAACCACCACTTAATGATGAAAATCATTGTTTCAAGCTTCGAATGAAAATGATGCATTACAGAGTTGAAATGGCCTAAACTTAGTATTGATGCAGGTGGACCCAAACATAGTGAAATTTCATGAAAGTTGGTGCACACACACTAGATCAAGAGAAAAATACCAGTTTGAATAATATACGGAAGCCATAAAATTAACCAAATCACTTTCTGCTCAAACTTGGATGTAAACACAGTTACAATTTGCATGCAAATCTTAATTTGAATGTGAAGCCCCTCGAAGTTCTTTCATTCCACTTAAGCACTAGTTATTTCAATTCAGTTCAACAATGCACCAAAAGACAGCCTAACCTACCATCCATAATACAACACAAATGCTGAACTCATCCCTTCCAGCCTTTGTACCCTATCCTATCAGCTGAGGATGGCAATCAGAGGGGCATGGGCCTAAGCAAAACATGCACTTTGGACGTGCACGACACCTGTAACAACAACTTCATGTCTGAGACATGTACTAACCCGAAGATTGTTGCCCATCATATTACCTGGAGATATATACCTAGTGGTTGAATTCATACACCGTAAGCTTAAGCTTGATGCACAAACAGGACGAAGATTGCTTTGTGACCATCATGTCAAAGCAGCTGTAGATTCAAAATAAGCAGACTTAAATACCGTTAGTCTTCCACTACTTCTAAGAGCATCTCAACCACTTTTTTCATTTTGGGGCGGTTGGCTGGTGAAGCATCAGTACAAAGCAAGGCAACCTTCAGAACAGCAAGCATCTGTTTCCTCCACATGAAGGACACGGTGCTTAACCTCGAGTCCATTATCTGCTCTGGGGTCTCCCTTCTCAATGGTGCACTGTTAACCCATTTCACCAGATCCATCCCTTCACCAAAGGCTTCCTCGATAGGTAATCTCGATGTAAGGATCTCAAGCAACACGACTCCAAAGCTATAAACATTTCCAGGTGCTGTAACTTGCATCATGTATGCATATTCTGGAAAAGGACGAGAAACAAAAGAAAACCAAACAGTAATCAACTTTGGGGTAAATCATAATAAATAGAATCCTGGAGAGAACCATAAAATTGAAGTGTTGAGTTCTTATGCATCAAGGCATGTTGAATACCCTGAGGTGCCAGTCAATACAAAAGAGTTGCATGATTTGGTGCAAGCAATCAATATGATGGGATCAATTCGAACAGCATGTCAAAGAGAATGGCCATCCAGTCTCGTCCTTTGTTTCTCTCTACTAATTAAACCTTAAGATCTTCCTACATGATTGAAGCTGGAGTTGTTCCCACTGTTGGGCCCATGAAATCTTTATCATGGATCACCAAACCTAGCATTTATAATTTTAAAAAAGGCATGCTAATGCATGCATGAGATCAATCAAAAGATAGCATATACCTGGTGGGATATACCCAAATGAGCCTGCAACTGCACTTATGCTTGCTGTGCCTCTTGATGGATCCAAAAGCTTTGATATCTCAATCTCTCCTAACAGAGGGTTGAAATCAGCATCCAAAGCCACATTACTTGACGAAATATCAAGATGTATAACCGCCACACTGTGAAGGAAAGCCAATCCTTTAGCTGCTCCAACAGCAATGGACAACCTTCTTGGCCAGTCTGGTTCATATTCAGCTTGAGGATGTTCATGGATCAGCTGAAATAGTGTTCCATTGGAGAAGTACGGATGCAACAAGAGAGCAACATCTTCGCAGATCACAAAACCAATCAACCTCAGTATATTATCATGGCTCACATTCCCGAGCCTTTCAAGCTCTCTAATCATTTTGCTCCGGTGATGTGTTATTGTTCGATCCATTGATTTCAGCCGCTTCACAGATAGAATAAGTCCAGATGGCATCACTGCCCTGTAAACACTGCTGAAAGTTCCAATACTGATCCTGTTTGAATCACTCAGAGTAGCTTTCACTGCACTTTCAAAATCAATGGCTTGTTTCAAATTTTCCACAAATATATTACTTGCTACTATTGAAGGGGGAGTAGGGGCTTTGTCTTCCACCATGCCAGAGGTTTTTGCAGCCATTTCTTGCTTTTCTCTCATCATAAACAGCAGAATGACAACAGCAACTGCAGCAAAAACCATTAATACAGAACCAATAACAGCTAGTATGATCTTGTATGAAACGCTGTGGTGGTTCCCATGATCAGAACCTGAAGAATTCCCACAGAAGGTGCTCAATGGCTCTCCACAGAGACCCTTGTTGCCTGAAAAACTCCAACTCAGGCTTTTTTGAAATGGCCCAAAAGTTGGTATCTGCCCCACTAGCAGATTATTTGAAAAATCAATATCTATCAAGCTCAGCATGCCCTTAAGTTCAGAAGGAATAGTCCCAGTGAGCTGATTGTGGGATAAATGCAATGAAACCAACTTGTCAAGTCTCCCCAACTCATGCGGTATTGGACCACGAAGATGATTGAAGCTCAGATTCAATGCTACCTGCAGGTTCTTGATCAGACCAATCTCAGGTGGGATGTTACCAGTCAGATGGTTTGCGCCCATTTGCAATTCAAGCAGCCTTACACAGTTCCCAATTTCACTAGGTATCCCACCTTTTATCAAGTTCTGACTCAGATGCAGAAACTGCAATCTTGACATGTTGCAAAGGTCTTTGGGAATTGTACCATTGAACCAATTACTGCTTAGATCAAGCTTGTTGAGGTTCATGCACTTAAAAAGAGATGTTGGTATCTCCCCAGTGAGACTGTTGTCTGAAACAATCAATTCCTGCAGACTTGAGAGTTTTCCAAGATCGGGTGGGATAGTTCCTGTCAGCCCATTTGAGGCTAAATTCAAAAGAGTTAGGTTAGAGCACTGCGCAAATTCTGCAACGATCTCACCTGTAAGGAAGTTGTTATTTGCTTCGAAGTATGTAAGGCTACTGCAATTACCAATGGCAACAGGAATCCTTCCTAAAAGCTTATTGTTTCCAATCCGCAGATTTGAAAGGCCCCTACATTTTCCAACCGAATTAGGAAGGCTCCCATTCAACTGGTTCTGTGTCAATATCAGAACTTCTAGCTTTCCTGAGTCAAAAATGCCTTCTGGTATCGAATCTTCCAGCTGGTTCGAGTGAAGATTCAGCATTCTGAGCTTTGATACTGAACCAAAATTTTCAGGGATTCTACCACTTAAGAAGTTCTCGTAGGCGGCAAGAACTGTCAAGTTGGTTAAGTTGCCAAACCAACTGGGGATAGACCCATTCAATCTATTGCCAGACATCTGAAGCTCTTGCAGTCTCTCTAGACCATGCAATTCATCGGGTATGCTGCCTAAAAGCAAGTTGTTAGAGAGGTTTAATGCTCGAAGGTTTTTGAGATTGCCCAATTGAGAAGGAATCGAGCTTTCGAACTTGTTCCAAGACAAATCAAGATACTCCAGCGCAGTTAAATTTCCAAAAGCAGGAGGGATTGGCCCACGAAAACTGTTATAAGAAAGGTCTAACCTCGTCAAAGCTTTGAGCATGGATATTTGTGAGACGTTACCTCGGAGCTCCCGATGGGAGAGCTCAAGCCTTTCGACCGACCGGTTCGAATTGCAGTGTACGCCAACCCACGAGCAGTAATCCCAGTTGCTGGCATCCCAACCGGATCCGATCAGCTCTTCTTGAAGAGCTAGCATGGTTGAGTTATCGTCGTGCTGAGCAGCCGCAGGGGGTTTGCTCAACAGAGAGAGGAAGAGCAAATGAGAAAGCCAGAAGACAAAAGCCATCAACTTCCAGCTGAGTAAACTTTTATTCAAGGGAATCCTTCTTCTAGACTGTAAGCCTTTTGCTAAGGATTCTGAAAAAGACACTGTCGAGTTGAAGAAGCTCGAAAAACATCAATGGGAGGAAAATAAAACATCGACTGCTACAGAACAGCAGCTCTTCCCTTGCAGATTACAGTTTTAACAGTTAAAACAAACAGGCATTGGACAAACAAGGCATGAATGGCAAAACCCAAGATGTATATGATCGAAAACAGAAAGAGTTTTGCATCAAATATGGCAACTTGTGCAAAACCTCAAACACCCATTCTATAAAAAACTAGACTTTTCATGAAAACCAAATTTATTTTCTACTCTATCTCAAAAGCCATGCTTTTCTTCCTCAAGCGACTGAAAATCAAACCCTATTCTTAACCAAACAGGAAAAAAAACGAAATCAAAGCCTTTGTTGAAAACCCACTTCCATTTGCTTCTGAAAACACGCTTCTTTTTCAACAAGGGAGTGGGCAAAAACACTCAAAACCCCAAAGTGGGACATTTTGCGGAAAACCATTTCCGTTATCATCGCGACTAATGTTCTCTCGACCTGAGAATCCAAAAACCTTCTCGCTTTCGGGAAAAAGTCTCGGTTTCAATGAAGACCCATTACCATTTTTCACAGTAGTGGAGGGTTTTGAGTGAGAGCCCACGGACATACCTTCCATGTGAAATTATAAGGTGCATATTCCTGTACTTTTGCACTGTGAATCATGTTCCGTTTCTGACAACAAACACCTGCGGAAGCAATCAGACCATTTGTATGTTATTCAATCGTAATCAGACCATTTGTATGTTTTTATGTAAATCTTAGCCTTAGAAAGAGGCGCAGTTTGAGGTGTAAAATGTGAAATATATGGATTTTTGTGTACAGGGTGTTTTTGAAAGATGGTATATTAGAAATGTATATTTGAAATAAATGTTCATGTCAAACAAACATGACCGAAGTGAAACAGGATTTTTAATGAAAAATAAAAAGGTAAAATGGTTGAAAATAATAAATAATGACAAAAAAATAAAATTATAAAAAAAAGATAAAAGGCATCATATCATTCTAAAAAGGATGTAAAAGAATTTATTAAATACACCTTATTTCATATGCACCCAAACACATCTTAAAAATGTGTAAACAAAGAAAAGATAATAATACTTGAGTGGAAGCAATGAAATTCATAAAGGGAATAAGATTAAAATCAATAAATTATTAAGTATTGTTGAGTTTATATATAAAATTTTTATTACAATAAAACTTATAAATGACTTGAGCTTAAGTTAACAAGGTTAAGTGATAGAGTATATCTATAGAGGAGACTATTAGAGTTACATATGTCCTAGCCACTAGAATAATGTTTTAAGTTTTGGATTGATAAAGGAGGGGCATAGAGGAAAACCCAAGGTTGTAGAGGTTTATAGTGCTTACTACTTTATTGGGTGCTCTAAGTCACGACTTATAGACCTCTTCAAAGAGTTTATAGAAGTTTGTAAAGCTCTTTGTAAAGACCAATTTCTACAAAGGCATAGGCAAAGGAAACTTTAAGAGATCTTTAAGGTTATAATTGTTTACAAAGTTCTTCGATGACGGAGAGATTACATTTATAAAGGTTTATAAATGTAATATTCGAAAAGTGATATGACATTTCAACAACTAGATTTTAAATGGTCCTCTTCCAAACTTTCAAAAGATTCTCTAGAACTTTTAAATAGAAATTTTATTAAAGAAGAAAAAGAAATTTGAAGGTTCTAACTACTACAAACAAATCAATCATAAGAAACTCAATGAAGTCTCTAAGTGCATTCACTCTAAGACACTTTAATGATAAACGAGTTCAAAGCTCATTTAAATCCATCATAAGAAGAGTTCAAAGCACTATAAAGTTATTGTTTAATATTTACATTTGGGCTTAATATGTTTACATCTTAGCCTATTTAGAAGAATTATATTTGTACATCTTTATTTAAGTTTTCTACTCTAAAGA